>JBBBDQ010000629.1:0-77500 GCA_037127315.1 Ascarosepion bandense
AGGGTGTTAGTTCCTCACCACACACACACACACACACACACACACACACACACACAACACGCACGCACACACTCTATATATATATTTCTGAATAATTAACAGATTTTATTTTTTAATCTGGTAGAATTTCATTACTTCAAATGATATTTTAGTGGATACCATAGTCAGTAACAGAGTGTCTCCTCAAGTATAGGTATCCTCTAAAAACAACATTTCAAGTAATATATATATATATGCAGGTTTCATTAAAAATGACAATCAGGCCAAGGTGCAGTGCTTCACTAACTGTTATATGCCCCACATAGAAAACAAGGTTTTTAAAAAAGTTCAGTCAGTCAGTTAAGTGCCATACGTGATACATGCTCATGTCTTCATGTCCTGAAAGATACATGACTGACTGGGCAGAAGATTTTCCCTCAGTAGGTTGCCATTACTTTCTGTGGAAGACTGGTTGCCAGCCATGGCTATAGAACCCAATCTGTCCTGTTATTTAACCCATAACTGGGGAGAAGATATGGATTAATACCTTTTCCAAGGGTATTTGCGAGTAAGTGAATGCAAGGAATTTAATTGAAATCTGAACTCGTCTTTCCAATTTCTCGTTCTGAGCTGATATCCACTGCAACACACCACACACCCAGAGGACTTTTTAAAAAAGTTACTAAACCAAAAATATATGTCTGCTATGTAGATGATATTTTTTATTTGAGTTGAGAACAAAAACAAAATTAATAATCTTAAAACTACCTTTTTGGCATTACATCTTGATTTACCTTGATAAAGAAACACCACTTCTATTGCAGCTGTAGTACACGTAGTATCCCTACAACTCTAATGAATCATGGGATATCTGGATCTGCAGATAATATATATATTTTTTTTTATTTTTTTTTATCATATCACCCTAAGCAAGGTGGTAATGCCACTGTAGCGCAGGGGGCTACGTAAGAATGAAAAGATTGGAAAAGAGAAGGTCGAGAACCACATCCTAAACAGGGAACAAGGGATGAGCCTCTACACCTGTTCAATAAATAAAAGAAGTGACTATGTCAACATATTTCATTACTTGAGGTAATTTATCAAGGTAAATCAAGATGCAATGCCAAAAAGATTTCTCTTTTATTATTATTGTATTTGCAGATACATTTATTGACATAAATAGGTGTTAACCTCAGTGTCCACTTCTAAATTTTTATATCTTTGATAATGAGCACTTTTACCCATATAGCATACCTTCAAACTAATTTTTTCATTATATATATATATATATATATATATATATATATATATATATATATATACTAGCAGTATAGCCTGGCGTTGCTCGGGTGTAATGAAAGCTTTAAAACTAATCCATGGTCCTGGAGCTCAGACTCTTTGGACATTGGCACAAAAGACTAAAAAGCAATAATTGTTTCCACTTAAAGCAAAACCGTAGACTGAAAGAAAAATGAATGGATGTAAGTCAAATTTTGAAATTTGGTGAGAATTGGATAAAAATTGAGGATTTGCATAAAGGACATACAGACAGATAAACAGACATGCACACAAACATCTTGCCTTTTATATATATATATATATATATATATATATATATATTATTGATTTTCTGCACTATTGTAAGAACTGCAACCTTGAAACTTCTGAATATCATTTCTAATGTCTTTGTCTATGAGTGTATCAAATTTGATTAAAATCAGAACACTCCTTCTATAACCCAATTTTTTTGATTGTCAATTTTTTATATTTATCGGAGTTACCTCGACACAAAACCTAGCTTAGAACACTTGCAGACGCTTATAGTGCAACTGTGTAAATTTTCAAGAAAATCAGTTCTGCTGTTTCGGAGTCTATAGATAATGGACAAACACACACACAGACACATATACACAGACAAAGTTCCATTTATAAATAAGTTTAGATTTAGATATTTATGATAATTGTATAAGGCCTATTAATTGTATAAAGCCTGTAAAATGGTATAAGGTCTATAAAATCAACTATAAAGGCCACAAGACTCTTTATTGAACAAATTTACCTAAGGAGGCTGAAGAATAGACTGGATGAAGTATGATGAAATAATATATATGGACACTACTGGCCAAAAGTTTGAAGCAACATTCATTTTTTCTTTTAAACTTAAAAAAGGAATCAAGTTTCATGTTTTTAAAGAAATTTGCAATTATTTAAATTAACATGAATACAAAATAATTATAATTTTAATCAAAGCAAATTTATATTTTCTTTTGATCAAAGAATCTTCTATGAGCATTTTTTACTGCAGAGCAAATTCTTGGCATCCTTTCTAGTAACTTGTAAAAGTATGTTGGTAGAACTGATTCCTGAGCATGTAAATGTATTAACAACAACTCTTACATATTCTTAGGCAGTTCACTTTGAACTTTATGATCAATTTCATCCCAGACTACTTCAATTGATAAAAGATCTGGAGACTGAGAGGCCAAGTCATAATTTGCAAAATTCCCCTATCTTCCTTTGATTTTAGATCATTTGTACAGTTCTGAACTATGTTTTCAATTATTACCTTGCTGCAAAATAAAATTTTGTCCAATAATGCAGCAGTCAGCAGAAGGATTTACATACTTCTGCACTATTGAATGATACCCTTTCTTTTGTATAATGCCTTTAATTTGAACAAAGTCTCCAGCAATCTCACCTCCAAAACATACCCAAACCATTACACCACTACCACCATGCATAACAGTTGGCATATTGCAATTTTCACTCATTCGTTCAAAAGAAGTTTGTCTGACAAACACTCATTTACTTAAAAAATGCTCAAATTTAGACTCATCAGTCCATAGTACCTTTACCAATCTTCTAAAGGTCTAATCCTTGTACTATTGTGGCCATTTTAGTCTTTTCAACTTATTTTTCTTTTTTAAAAGAAGTTTCTTAATTGATACACATCCTTTAAGCCCAGTAGAAAGAAGACTTCTCTTAAAAGTCTTAACAGATATTGGATGTTGACATGTAGAATTAAATTCAGCAGTTAATTGAGGAGGTGCTTTTATTCTGTTTCTTTTGATAGGGATGATCAAGTGTCTATCCACCACCATAGATATTACTCTGGGCCTCCCAAATCTTTTTCTGTCAATATTTATGCCAGTTTCTGCATGTCACTGCAGGCAATAATGCATTCCATTTTTTAATATCTATAATTTTCTAGCACTATGATGTTTGGAATATTCTTCTATAGAGAGAATTTCAATGTGGGCTTTTTTTTTCAATACTAATCTGTTTAGTTCTTGGCATTTTAATGGCTTCCAAAAATTAATTTCAATCACATATTAATCTTGATGGAACTGAATCTCTACCAAGTAGTGGAGTTGAAATATTTGTAAATTTCTGCTCTCCAGTTCACAAAAGGTATCAGGTTGTAAGAAAATTTTCAAAGCTTATGCAAATAAATCTATAATGCTTATTGAAAAATTTGTTTGAATTTTATATAAGGGTTTGCATATATTTTTTTTTTTTTTTTTTTTAATCATTTCACCCCGAGCAAGGCAGAAACACCACTGATGTGCAGGGGGTTACATAAATGTAGAAAGATTAGTTAGAAAAGAGTGAGGAGTACAAGCTAGTTAGAACGGAACAATAGAAAGCTGAGAAAGCAGGTGCAATGACAGATACATGGGCGGAGAGAACGTGAAGATTATACAGGGGAGGGGAGAGAGCTAGAGTCCAGTGGTTAGTAGGTGAGTATTAACTTTGCTTTTAAATTTCTGGGGGTTGTAGCCGTCAGGAAAGCAAGAATACGGGAGTGAGTTCCACAGGCGGGAAGTGCGAGAGAGGAAGCTGCAGGAGTAGAATTGTCGTCTGCGTTTGGCTAACCTGACTGTGAATGGGTGGGACCCAGTTGCCAGTCTGGTTGTACGGGTAAACACCTGTTGAGGAGGCATCAGTGACTTAAGCTCATCTGAGCAGAAGCCATGAAAGTATTTATAGAAGAGACAGAGGGAGGCCACATTTCGACGATGGGAAAGTGACTGCAGACGAGTCGCCAGATCAGTACCTATCACATTACAGACTCTCCTTTGGAGCTTGTCAAGAACACTGAGGAGAACAGCAGGGGCACCTGACCATAAATGGCAGCAGTATATATATCCAATAGGTGAATTTATTTATCCAAATATGCAACATTAATCTTTTTTATAAACTTAAAGAGACAATTCAGAGTGGTCCCAAACTTTTAATTGGTAGTGTATGTATACAGACTGGTCCAAAAGTAGGTGGACAGTAAATGAGCCAGTTGCATCAAATTTGTCATGAATATAGTAAATGATTTGTCTCTTTGGGGCTTGAGTACCAAATTTTTCAAACCAATTTTGTTCTAACAGTTTCAACATTTTGAGATTTCCAATACTCATTTAACACTAATTTTTTTTTTCATCAGCATTTAAATTATTTATCATTATAGATTTGCTGAATTACCTGAAAATAAAACAGATTAAATAAATTTAATTAAATTTAGTTATAAAATTTAAAATAATATAGCACAAATACCATAGTTTTAATGAACACCATTGCAATAATATAATCAATATCACCTACTGTCCAGTCCATCTACTTTTGGGTTACCATATATATATATATATATATATATATATATATATATATATATATATATATAATAAATGATTTACATATCTGAATAATGTATGCAAAAAATATGCAACTGGTGTTCACATATTATATCACATACACACATATATATATATAATATTTAATAAAACAAACATTTTGATTGTATAAGAACATTTTCATACAAAAACATGCATAGACTCTCCCCAAAAGAATTAACCAGTTTTAAAGAGCTAAAAATAAAAGCATGAAAGTATGTCTTTTATTGTCTGATAATATAAGCTTTTGACTTATAATGCTAGTTATTTGATAGTGGACACACACATACACATGCACATTCAATGCAAAATAGTCTTTGATCAGCAAATAGCAAACTAGCAGGACTAAATTCAACTGCTGCTACTGGGAAAAAATTTCTGAACAATTTATGACTAAAAAATATTCTTGCTGCAACATCCAGTAATAGGTTTTTTGGTATCACACAGAAACAACCACAGTCCTAGTCAATTATGTATATGAAAATATGATACCAAAATGAATTCTTTAGGGTACTTGGATACTGACTGAACACTGTCAAAGCAATAAAATGAGAATTAAAGTTCAGAATTCATTTCTCAAAGGTTGTTACATTCACTTGATCTCTTGACTTTTCTAATAAAAAGGATTTATAACATATTCATTCTTTTTTAACATCTATTTTTTTTATTATTTATTTTGAAGCAGCTTGTATGATATTGAACATTGCAAGAAAGATGGTTATGGCGAGAAGAAAAAGGGTGTCACAATAGTAGCAGTAGATAAATAACAATGCATATAACAGGTGTTGGTCATTGATACAGTAAATCATAATTATTCTCTTCTTTTAATGAGTCACTAGCTATTTATACCAAATAAGTTTTTGACATTTTCAAGGTCAATTTATTAAGATCCAGACTTACTGGTCTGATTCAAAATTGTAGTGTTCTTTCTTTATTTGCATGATATTGCGTATCACTAACTCAGTACCAAGTTTAAGAAGTTTAACTTCATTTCATCGGGAAGTTATATATGCGTTGTGAATGAAAAAACGTTTTGATATTAATTATGAAACATACCTTGATTGAAGAATATAGATTGAAATAGCAACAACAGTGGTCCTGGCACAAGTCTTACTTGTAACATGGTAAAAGATCACAATTTACTGAGAATTCACTGATGATCCAACTTCTGATCAAAACCAACATTACTAGCTTAAAAATGCAGAGAAAAAATAGTGAAATATATGAACACAGATAATATTAGTGCTCATCATTGAAAAGCTGATATGATAAAATTTAAAGAGAGCACTTTCAACATAATTGTATAATTTTAAGCTGTTACATGCTGCAGAAAATACTGGGTAGTTACAAATAAAATATAAATAATACTAATAATATTTATAACAACACAACAAACTCATTGAGCTTCTTCACTTTTCCAGTTTGCTATAGATAGTCAGTTATCATTCTCCTGTCAGTTTGAAATATTTGTACCATTTCTTGCATGGATCAATGAAAGTTACTTTCTATTAACATCTTTTGTCCTTTAAGAAAGATGTCTTTCATTTGCTTTGTTTGAAATCTTCTTGGAATTTCTGAAACCAACTACACTATACAGCTGTAAGTGGTTCCATTATGTATATTTGATTAATATTTGAGAGGCATCATCGCAAAGTTTATATCTATGCAATAAAATGACCCATAATTCTTTTTTCATCTTGAGCTCTCAAGCATGCAACTTTGAAACGAAAACAAAAAAATAAATAAACATATACAGAAATGAAGCAATGTTTAATCTTGCAAAAAGAGATTTACAGTTCAGCAAAATATGGCTAAAGCATTGGTTGAAGGCAAGCTAATAAATTCTATGACTTTGAAGATTTTGCACAATACTTTTCTTATTAGTTTTGGAGATGTTTAATCTTATTATATGAGGAATGCTCCAAAAACAATGCTTCCTCATTATTTCTACAGAAAATACATAAGACATAGGGAACACTATAACACTATTGGATAAAGAATGTTTTCAGGTATAAAATACTAGCAGTATAGCCCGGCATTGCTTGAGTGTAATGAAAGCTTCAAAACTAATCCATGGTCCTGGAGCTCAAACTTTTTGGACGTTGGCATGAAAGACTAAAAAGCAATAGTTGTTTCCAGTTAAAGCGAAACTGTAGACTGAAAGAAAAATGAATGGATGTAAGTCAAATTTTGATTTCCTGCTATCGATATCAAATAAGTTTTTTTTCATCAGAAACTGAATTTTGAAAGCTAAATAAGTCCTCTGAGTAAATGGTATCATGGCTGAGACTAAGAACTACAATTATACCTACTTAGAGCCAAACCTGAAGCAAAAACTAAAATAAAAGGGCTGAAAAAATACAGATATACAGGCAGATAAACAGATACACACACAAACATCTTGCCTTTTATATATATATATTATCAATTTTCTGCACTATTGTAAGAATGGCAACCTTGAAACTTCTGAATATCATTTCTTATGTCTTTGTCTATGAGTATATCAAATTTGATTAAAATTGGACCACTCCTTCTATAACCCATTTTTTTCGATTATTGATTTTCAATATTTATCGGGGGTACCTCGACACAAAACCTAGCTAAGAACACTCGCAGACGCTTACAGTACAACTGTGTAAATTTTCAAGAAAATCGGTTCAGCCGTTTCGGAGTCTATAGGTAACAGACACACGCACACACACACACACACACACACACACACACACACACACACAGACAAAGTTCCATTTATAAATAAGTTTAGATTATTTTTCCATATATTTCCATTGACTTTGCATTTTTGCCATTGGTAGACAAGAGCCTGTGTGCTTTGCTCACAAAATCTGCATTAATGCAGGTGGCATACCTTTACACATCAGCATCAATGATGGCACCATCAGGAAAATCTTGTTCAAATAGTCCATCATTTACTGGCCAAAGCAAATGAAAGTCAGAAAGTGTACAAACTTGACTCTCCATTGGATGTCATAGGACAGTCTAGCCAAAGTTAGCAATATGATTAGTGGCTTGTCAATATTTCTGTGATGTAGTATTGAAATTATTTACACTATTTACATTGTTTGGACTATTATCCTCATCTTTGTTGCTATATTCACAACATTTCGGCTTTTGTACACTCTAACCTTCTTCAGGTAATTAGAATTTTGAATTTAACCTTTTATTTGTTCACTGGGGTAGAGTGTTCTTGTTCCATGAGTCATGCTACTTCCAGATGTTTCAGTATCAGTTATTTCCCTTTAATTCAACTCCCTAAATTTTTTGTTCACCTTTGCTGTAGCCAGATAACGAACTGAACTTACAACTCTTTGAGTTAAGTTACTGGATCCAACCAATGCTTTTAAGCTCTGGGCCATGTATCAGTAGATACAGCAGAAGTGAACAAACAACTTAGCAAGTTATGTTAAAGGGAAATAACACATACTGAGACATCTAGAAGAGGCATGACTCATAAAACTAGAACAATCTACCCCGGTGAATAAAATAAAGGGTTCAGTTTGAATTTTGAACCACCTGTTAGTGTATACAATGACTGAAATGTTGTGAATATGGTAATAAAGATGAAGACAGCAGTTCAAACATTGTAAATAGTGGAAATGATTAATGGTGTTCAAATTTTTTGAGTCAATGTTATCATGGTTCAAGCAAAAGGTCAGCAACGGTCTTCCTGTTCCTGTGTAAGCATTTGTGGGCCTTCCTTGCTTAAACTTTGTGATATACTGATATTGCTAACATCATTTTCAACACATTGAATCTCAGTATTGATGTTATTTGGACTATTGTCTTCATCTTTGTTGCCATTTGTATGACGCCATGTGGTGTACAATGCTGATGCACTTGGCCATGAGTCCTTGAGGACACATGACCCAGTGGATATAGACATTGGTTAGTTCCTGACTTGACTCTTACAGTTGTGAGTTCAGTACCAGGATAGAGTAGTGGTGAACAAGTAACAACTAACTTGCAGGGTTAGAGGGAGATAACTCATGACTTCCAATTGAGGCTTTATGCAAGAAATGTAGTTCATATACCCCAGTGATTGTAATAAAGGGTTTGATTCAAAATTCCTAGCACCTGAAGAAAACTGGAGCGTACAACAGCTGAAACGTTGTACAAATGGCAACAAAGATGAGGACAATAGTCCGAATAATGTAAATACTGTAAATACTACCTCATCTCAGAAATATAGACAAATACATTGAATCTCATATTCAACCTTGTGCACTGGGTTATAATCTAACAATTAACATGTATGAGCTGATTGATTTCATAGGTTGATAGCTGTGAAGAGTGCCAAGAAGATAGCTTGTAGCGCCCATCATTGTCTCCATTGCTGAAATACATTACCCACTATCTAGCTGTACTCACATTAACTGTTTGGTCTACATATTCAAAAAGCATTAGTAAATATCATTTTTTTTTCTGCATAGATGAATTCAATGGCACACCTTTGCTTTGCATGCACTTTCATATTAGATGTCCACCAAAGTCTACCTCTGATATTATGCCCCAACATTATAAAATAGGAAGCATTACTTTTCAAAGAGTATAAAAGCACATATTACACTTTTGTCTGCTTGATTGTTGATTGATGTTATCATGCTGCAAATAAAAGGTCATCAATGATTTTTCTGTTCTTTTGTGAGCATCCGTAAGACCTTCTTTGTGATATCGTATTGTTACTAACATCATTCAAAACACTGAAGCTAATATTCATCTCATTAACTTTACATTTTTGCTTGCTTGATTGTTGGTCGATTTTCCGTCAGTGTTTATGTTAAACAGCTTTATAAAATTAAGCGAAACCTGTTGTGATTCAGACATTCAACCCAGAGATCTTCTTTGTTATGTCTCTTCAGGATGTGGGTGATCATGACTTTCCGCAACTCTCCTTTGTAGCTCTAGACAATGTTTGTTCTATGAATATTTTGGTAGACAGAGCACAGACTGAGAGGGATGGTAAGAGGACAAACTTTGCTTAAAGCTACAAAGAACAAGAAGCTATGGAGAGCCACAAGTACTTACATCCTGAAGGGTCACAGGTAAGTGCATTTTATGAAGTATAGAATATTTTACTGTTGATTTTTGTTATTATTTTGTCACCTTTGTAATAGTTTAAAACTTAAACAAGTTGGAAAAAAACTTTGGTCGTGAAATCTTGTGAAAAACTTTAATATTTTAAATCTTGTGAAAAACTTTAATATTTTTTTAATCATATCACCCCAAGCAAGGCGGTAACGCCACTGATGTGCAGAGGGCTACGTAAGAGTGAAAAGATTGGAAAAGAGAAAACCGGAAACCACATCCTAAGCAGGGAACAATGAATGAGTCTCTTCACCTGTTCAATAGACATGGGTGGAGTGTGAACCGGACGATAGTTGTGAACCGGGTGATAAAGAATTTAAGCTTAACACTCTGTACAAATGGCTCCAGTACTTTGTTAGTGCCTAATTTTTACTTGGGGCTTTGGTAGTGTAGTCTTGTCCCAAACTTGAATATGTATAAAAAAATACAATTATTTTATGTCCAACTTTATGCAAATTGCTGCAGTACTTTTAGTACACATTAACCAACTATATAACTAAATGTTGTAAAGAAAGTTTAACCAACAATTTCTATTTTTGGTATTTCAGAACTGGAGAAAACTATAAACTTGCTAATAATCTATACTTTTATTTGACTAGTTATCTCTATCCACAATGTTGGAATTAATATTTTTTTTACACCTATCTTATACCAACAAGGCTAAAACAGACTAAATGATGTATACTTGTTAATAACAAATTGCTAAAATACAAAGCTTTGAAAATGAAAATAATGGCTGAAATAACAGTAAAGAATATAATTAAAAATTTGTTGTTATTGGAATGGCTGGTAGAGAATAGATTTTAACTCAGTATCCCAATATAGCATTATTATATCTACACTATGTTAATGCATTGTTGATGGGTGAATACAGACAAGGACATGTATGTATGTTTTAAAGTAAATGCTTTGTAGACATATTTGTGATACTATAGAGACTCACATAGAAAAAGATGTGGTTTTATCTTGATCTCAAGTATATATGGTGCTTTTTTAAACCTAGTTTTCTAAGCAGCATCTATCTTGATCAAAAGGTGATGGGAAGTATTGGATAAGGGATTTTTGAAGATCAAGTGGCAACAAAAGTGGAAATAGGGTATACCTGGGAGTTTTTCCATATTAAGAGTCATGCTTGGGAATGAGAGAATCCTGATTCGCTTTTAGTGGGAGACAGACTTGTCAGTTGCTTTGCTTGGTTTCTGTGCCATCCGTTCATATTTCCATCTACCACTGATAGGTGGTGAGCTGGTATGGTGAAAAACTGAGCTGTTAGACCAACAGAGCAGAAGTTGTCCCAAGTATCATTTCCTTATCTACCCAAATGAGCAAGCGAAGCCCTGAATAAAACATCTACATATAATATAGGAAATAGGGTTCACGCTCAATGTGGCATCTGTCTTTCATTTTGTTACCTTGTGAGCAGCATTTTGTCCTAATTCTCAGCCTTCTGTGCGCACAGACAAAATTGATAAGTGAAATTCAATGTGGGGTACCCATTGGGCAAGGGTCACATTGTATATTTACATATTTACAACTTTGTATGTGACAGTAGTTAATTCAGGCAGTGACATAGATTCATATTAAAAGACACAGAAAAGCAAAATATATTAATCTCTTGTGAGTTGGCATGTTTGTGCTTGACCTCAATGACTTTATCATATAAGAAAAGACATAGGTCTGGAAATACTGACTCTGTTATGCTAACAGGTAGACTTCAACTGCTAAGATTACTGTCACATAATGACTTTTTTGCCCCTTGAAATGCAATATGAATTACAACTGAATCAAGGGCAGATAACCAAGTTATGTAATGATAGAATGTTATTATCCTTTCTTTTTCTTTTTTTTTTCTAATCATTTCACCTCTACGTAAGATGATAATGACATTAGTATACAGGGGGTTAAGGAGAATGAAAGTGAAAGAGAAGACTGGGAACAAGAAGGATTAAGAAATGAATAAAAGAAGATAGAAAATGGCTATTGATGTTGCAATTAAATTTTTGAAGATTGTAGTTATCAGGGAAGCTAAGAAACAGAAAGCAGTTCTACAAGTAGGAACTGCAAGAAAAGAAACTGTTGGAGTAAAAGTGGTGGCCGCATTCAACTATTTCAACAGCAAAATGGTGGGAACTAGTTGTCAATCTAGTAGCATGCTTGAATTTATGTATTTGGGGTACCAGGTTAAAAAGATTCTCAGAGCAGTTGCCATAAAAATATTTGTAAAAAAGCCAGATACTTACAGATAAAGCAAGCAAAATTTGGAGATAAAAGAAAAATTGAGCAACTTTTTAATATTTTTATATATGTGTATATATATAAAATGTGTATATGTATGTTGAGATGTTTACACACACACACACACACACACACACACACACACACACACACACACACATATATATATATTCAGTTCAAAAAATGTTTAGCCCTTTTAAAATCTCAAAAACCATTTGCATGACTTTGATGTAAAAGAAAAAAACTAAGCAACTGGTTTATGTCATGTAGCAATTTAATTTTGGCTTCTCTTAAAAGACATGTCTGATTAGGATGTAAGTGGTCATGGCTCTTCACAGATTCCATTTCTTTTATATCTGCAATTGCTCTTGGAAAAAATAGTGGAATCAATTCCTGTTACCTTCTACACTAATGTTTCTCAACCTTTTTAATTAATGGCACACCTAGGAGAAAATGAAAATATCATGGCACAGCAAAATTTTTAAAGGTTATACATTTAAATGTTATGAAATAAAATCATAGATTTTTTAAAAAATACATGCATAAATATGAACTTACTTTATTTCAATGTGTCTATTCAACTATACGTGCTGCTTATTTAGTGTGAAACTTGTGTCTGGTGTTTTTTCGTGATTTCTTCAATGTTTGGTCAAATTGTACAATAAGCAAATAATTTCTTCTTCAGTTGAGTGTAGTATTTCTTACTTTTTATTTTTATGTTATTTAGCTTTGAGAAGCTTAATTCACAGAAATGAGAAGTAGAAAATTTCAATAAAACTGATAAAGCCTGGGATATTTCTTTTGTACTGAAAATCAAAATGTATGAATGGGTATTGCTGAAGGTTTTATTTTGATCCCTCAGTCACTAGAAATGGTGGTCAGTTCTTTTTCTTCATACTTTTGCTGCATACTTAAGAGGATTGTGCTGTGGGATGGCAGTTCAGAATCACTGTTCTACACAGTATTGACTATAAGATTATCCTTTGCTCAAACTGGATTCCCTATCAAAGCTAAAGAATCCAGTTTGCCTTACTATTTTATCTATAGCTGCGAGAAGAGGCCAACCACACCTTTCTGAATGGAATTAGCACAAAGTGAATACAACAGTCTCAGATAGAAGTTGAACTAAGTCTGACAATTCTATTTTCTGTGCTTATAGTCATTATTCTACCTGCACAGACTCATACAATTTCTGAATACAGCCTTTTCAAGAATGTATCTGTAATTGATTATGAGTATCTTTAGAACCAAATACATGGCTTTGATGTAACTTGGTAACCAATCAAAGGAGAATTTATTCTAAACAGACACTCTTCCTTGAGATTACTCAGTCAGCAGTGAAATGTCTTTGAGTGAGTTGAAGCACTCTATATTGATTGCATTCATAATGATCAAATAAGTAGATTCTTTATATCATGTTTTCATTTTTTTTTTGGTGGGGAAACACTGCATTATGCTGGCTTCTCCTCCAATAGCCCAAATTTACTTCTCTAAAACTTCTGGCTTTTCCTATAGATCACCATTGAAATTCTATAGACATAATTAATGGCCTAGGTAGGCTTTTTCTATTAATCTAAACTTATTTATAAATGGAACTTTGTGTGTGTGTGTGTCTGTTACCAAAAACCAAAATGTATGTATGACTCCAAAACAGCTGAACCAATTTTCTTGAAAATTTACACAGTTGTACTATAAACGGCTGTGAGTGTTCTTAGCTAGGTTTTGTGTCGAGGTACTCCTGATAAATATCGAAAATCGATAATCGAAAAAATCAAGTCATAGAAGGTGTGGTCCGATTTTAATCAAATTTGATACACTCATAGACAAAGACATAAGAAACGATATTCAGAAGTTTCAAGGTTGCAGTTCTTACAATAGTGCAGAAAATCGATAATATATATATATAAAAGGCAAGATGTTTGTGTGTGTATCTGTTTATCTGCCTGTATGTCTGTATTTTTTCAGCCCTTTTATTTTAGTTTTTGCTTCGGGTTTGGCTCTAAGTAGGTATAATTGCAGTTCTTAGTCTCAGCCATGATACCATTTACTCAGAGGACTTATTTAGCCTTCAAAATTCAGTTTATGACAAAAAAAACTTATTTGATATCGATACCAGGAAATCACAATTTGACTTACATCCATTCATTTTTCTTTCAGTCTATGGTTTCGCTTTAACTGGAAATAACTATTGCTTTTTAGTTTTTCGTGCCAACGTCCAAAGAGTCTGAGCTCCAGGACCATGGATTAGTTTTAAAGCTTTCATTACACCCGAGCAACACCTGGCTATACTGCTAGTATTAATTAGCTGAATACTTTCTGGGGAAATATTGTATACTTTAAAGTATCCTGTATTCTAATAGAATGTAGAGAGACTTATCCTCAAAGAGGTTTGATGAGTTGAAGTAAGAGCATATCAGGTTGGTTACTATTATTTCCATAATGATAGAAATAAAGGAGTTTTTGTTTTTGAAAATATGCTTGTTTTATTCAATGTGTCTAGAGAAAGAGAGTGTATAAATCTAGAAAATTTAGAAAATTAATTTTACTCAATAAATCATGCTATTATTTGGAAAACATTGAATTTGAACTCAGAAATAACTAAGAGAAAATGCAATAATGTTTGGACATTTGGGCCACCTGTGTACAGCTTCCTCAACATTAAACTGAAAGACACAGGCCAGATGTTGTGTTTAGCTAAAGAATTAATTTCCCTAAACAACAAAAAATGAGGTTAAATTTCAAATACTATTCAACAAATTTGGCACAGTTTCTTGGGTAAATGAGAATGTATGATTCATTTATATCTAGGTCTCAAGGCACCCAAAATAGATTGTTAAGAATGAGTCAGGGTCAAAAATTTGAGTCATGATTTTAGGGATCAGTGTGAAATATGATATTTGAATGCCTACATTTTAAAATTTTTATTTAAATGACAGTTTAACAACAGTTAGAGAGGATCCAGGTAATTTCAGATCTCTGTTGATTAACTTCATCTATGTTGAGTGGATATCATGTCACCAACTTGTGAAATTCACATTTCTGAAAATTCTCAGCCAGCCTTGCTAATAACAAGATGCCAAGTGTCACAATCTCTCATTCTCCAAACTTCTGAAATACAGAAACCTGAAAGCAATCTCACCAAGGCAAATGAAATATTTGTATTTGGCAGCAAATGATCTACCAGTAATAATTCACACAGAAGAAACCCTCATATTTGAGAAGGAGAGAAGAGAAAAAAAACTGATTTTTAGAAGGAAGTGGGTGTAACTCTAGTTTAAAAAACAACATTCTTCTCATGAAAAGTGCTATACATAATACTGGATTGATTAATTGATTTGTTTTCTGCAGCTTATCAATCCTTCTGCATGATACTGGACCAGTAATATAGAAACAAGTAGATAATTTGTAAATTATTTGATAAGTGAATCATAAAAATAATAAAACAAATCTATTTGGGTTAGAAGATGACAGTTGTAGTAGCTTCTGAATTATGGAGATAGGAAGGACAAGCTCAGGCATCCCTGTAGCAATTCACTTACCTATCATCTTTTTTTACTTAAACTTTAAGTATTCAACACACTCAAACTTGTCCCATAAATATCAGCTCTCAAAATCTCACTTTTTGTGGTCAAAGTCTCACTGTTTGCATGACTTCCTGCATCATTTGTGATAATGTTGTCTTATATTATGGCAGATATTACATGGATGTGCATTGTGGTGTAAGGGATACTGGCTCAGAATGAGAAACCAGAGAGCCAAGTTCAAATTCCACTTGAGTTGGTACATTAACTTATACGTAAATATCCTTGGGAAAGGTATGAAACCAACTATTCTTCCTCCAGATATGGGTTGAATATCAGAAAAGACTGGATTCTGTAGCCTTGGTTGGCAACCATGGAAAGAAATGACCAATCTACTAGTCAGTCATGGATCAAAACAGATGGAATCACCTAAACATGTGTCACATATGGAAATTGCATGATACATGTTTTTTTTACCGTGGGTCAAACATAGAAAGCAGGGATTTATGGAGCAGATCTGGATGGGTTGAATGATAAAGCCCTGCAATTGGAAACATCAAATTGAAAATATATTCAATCTCAATAATTTTCTGCCATCAATTTAGGGTGTGGCCAGATGCATGAAAGTTTTTAAGGTAAACTAAAATGAACAGAAATCAGACTTGTTTCTTTCTTGCAAATTTTAAGAAAGAATGATTTGTTTAGTGGTTGACAACTGCAATTTTTTAATACCCCTTTCTGTTGAGACATGAGAAGAGTTGCTCAAATCAGAAATTTTGGAAGGTATTCCAGATAAGGGTGAAGAACCTTCTCTAAATCTTTAAACACAGCATTGGTTAGAAAGTATCTATTTCCTTTTTGTCAATCTCATAACCAGACATTAGGCAATGGAGTGATTTAGTGATATCCCATGTCTTGCTGGACTGGGGTATGATCATCAACATTTTCATATTATAGTACTGTATATTTTAGAACAGAGTTTGTGATAATATAATTTATAGAGCATAGTTGTCATTAATAGAATTTAAAGAAAAAAAATTGCCTTGATTAAAACCAAAGGTATGAATTCACCTTTTCCCCTAACAGCTAGGGGTTAATAACAGAGCAGATAAAGGGGGCTATCTAGCTTTAGTTAGTAACCAGTCAAGAAGAAGGAAAATTCTGAATTTAAAACCAGTTGACGATGGGGCAAGTAACTCCACTTCATAAAACTTACTATGAAAACCATGCTAGTAACACGTATCATAGTAGGGTTGTGGCCCTATACTCAACAGGGGAAGCTATAGAGTTACAAAATATTAAATTAACATTTTAATATTACAGTACTGTTTAGGTTCAAGAACAGAATTTGAGATAATAGAATTTATAGAGCACAATGGTCACTAATAAAATTTAAAGAAAAAATTGCCTTGAATTTACAACTGTTTAAAACCAAAGGTATGAATCCATTTTTTTCCCCCATTAGCTCGGGGTTAACTGCAGGACAGATAAAGCAGGCTCTCCTAAGTTAAATACATTGACAAAGAAAAATACTGCTAAAAATAAATATGCTTTTTATCATCACAAGGCTATGAGCTTATTGATTTTGTTTAGCAGCATATCAGCACCTCTAAGGGTTATTTAATGCCAAAATATTTTGAATGCAATTTTATGGCTTCAACTGAATATATTTTGTACAGTTGTAGTGCAAATCAGAAAATAAACCCAGACCCTTTGCACTAAAATTATCAATGCTTTATCTCCACCCTGATATTGAGCACTTTGTGATAAAAAACCTGCTTGTCTTTTATCAGTAAAAAATATTGACAAAGCAACAATCTTGGGGCCAAAAACTATTACAATTCAAAACTATATTTTGTATATAAATTTTATACTTTTCTAGTAAAAGTATATTTTTTAGATATATAGTTTGTAGATCATAAAATGTATTATTGGCAATTTTAATATAAAAATGTATTTTTATATTTTTTTAATGTTACATTGATTATCATATTGCTATATAAGTGTATTGTTGCTTATTTTATTATAAAAATGTACTATTATATATTGCTTGGAAGTTTACTATTTTTCCTTAGCTGGGACCCTAACAAATGCTACTACCACGGGATAGGGTGGACCTGGGGACAACAGCAATTAAGAGGTGATCCTAGGCTCTTCAAAACTTCTATTCTCCAGATCAGAGTCTTTACTGCCAGATGTAATTTATTGTCATACTCGAGACAGTGAGCTTATAGATGCAGCAATGTCTATTAAATAACCATTCTATCAAATGCATTTTATTTCAATTAAGTATCAAATAAAACATAAAAATAATGTATTAGCAATTCCTTATAGATAATTATTAAGCTTAGCTTAATCCGGCACAAGGTTTAGTGAGGGGGAATTGGAAGTAGGAAAATTGTACTTAGCCACATTTGCAAGTAGATAAACAGGTCTACCTGGCTCAAAACTCTCCATTTGAACCTTGACCTTTTCTTAGTAATCAATGACCACCCACTAGTGCTGGTGAGAAATATGTAACTCTCACATCACTTAGGCAGGTTCCGTTGATTACTAAACAAGATTTTAAGTAGATTCTTATAATCTTAAATGTGATATACAACAGTTTTGAAATGTTGCATCTCCTTGATATGTCTCAACAATAATCAGAAATACTTATTTTGGGTTTGATCTGACTCTTATAAAGATAAAGGAAGGCAGAAGTAAGGTTCTTCTTACCATGACAGAATAAGCCAATCAATTTTCTAGTATTTTTAAACAGTGAATTGTATATATGACATATCTGAAACAATGGAAGATAAAATTCTGTTTTTTCTTTTAAAGCAAAGTACAGTAATCTTCATTAGTTTAGTAAGGTTTGATTTTATAGTTATTTACTAAGCTTAGCTTAGTCAGGTACAAGGCCATAGCAGTTGGAAGCCCATTATGGACCAAGTTTATTAAATTAGCAAATCAATGTTTGATAGTAGCTTTCTAGCATATCATGCTAACTCCTCACCAGGTATAATTTTAATTGTTGGAATTTATGTACGTATAGACGTACCCATTACTATAGACAGTAATGGGTATGTCCTAATTCTTATATAATACATTGAAAAATATTGAAATAGTGGTGTTTCTTACTGTCTAGCAGTTCTCTGCTAGCAGTTGTTATCTACTTCACACATCTTGTGAGTTTTGTATTTGATGATATTATAAATATTACTATTAATTTCCAACCTCTGTTTTAGTTATTACTCATTCAGTAACCTTTTAGGTTACAACAGAATTTTTGATTAAAGATTATGTTCAGTCTTAATTTAATTAATTGTTTTGAGAATAGGTAAGTAAAAAAATAAAAGATGCATAACAAAAAGAATACTAGCAATTGTCCAAAAACCTATGATCATACTGTTGATTTTTTAAAACAGTTATATATGGCTTCTAGTTTTAAGCATATCAGCCAAGGAAATTTTTAGAAACATAAGAACAACTTTCATGCCTCAAAAACTAAGCTAGTATAATTTCATCATCGCCGGTCAGATACTGACTTTTCTCCTGTCATGAAGAAAAGTTGCACTTCTAATGAGGTTCCATGAATTGAACATCTGTTGGGTCTTAAGTTCACTTCAGACTTCAAGTGGAACTTATATATATGATCCATTGCTAAAGATACTGAGAAAAGGATAAGCTTATTCTATCATGACAAGAAGAACTTTAGTTCTTCTGCCATCCTTTATCTTAATAAGAGTCAGATTAGACTCCAAATAGAGTATTTATAAGAGTATATATAGAGTATATTTAAGAGTCAGATTAGACTCCAAATAGAGTATTTATAAGAGTATATATAGAGTATATTTAAGAGTCAGATTAGACTCCAAATAGAGTATTTATAAGAGTATATATAGAGTATATTTAAGAGTCAGATTAGACCCCAAATAGAGTATTTCTGCCATATCTAGACTGGCACAGGTCAAACTTCACTTTCCAACCTTTATAGAATTCAAAATTGTTTGCATGGTCTTGTGGAGTAAGACATGTTCTTTACTCTGCAAATTCTTTTCTACAGATGCAACATTGCAAGCCTATTGTTACTCTATTGCTATCTACAAGGCAAATGTCCAGTTGAGCACTTCATTATTTTGCTGTATTAGTTCAGCATGCTAAATCCACAAAGTTAAATCATGCTCATTTCCTCTCTGTTCCAAAGGTAAGAAGAAAGTTTCACTTAGTTTCTTTCTCAAGTGCTGCTACTCGGTGGAACAGACTCCTACGTGGGTGTTTCCTTAAACACTACAATCAAAATCTATTCAAATCAAGAGTCAGTAATTATCTATCTTCCTTATCTTCATAATGTTCACTTCTTCACATCTCATTTCATTCACATCACACACTTCATTATCATTGCCATTTTAACAGTAACCATCTACTTTGAGTGGCTATCTTGGGTGAATTCTAGCATTAAAAAAGCAAAAAATACAAAAGTGAAAATTAATGGCAAGTATATGAATAAATTTATTTTATTCACCATTTATGTTGATATAAAAACAGTTGATAACAAATAAATTATAACCAATCATATTTCCAGTTTCAAAATAAGGAAAATGTAAGCTGAAGAATTGAATCATTTCCTTATTCCAGGAAAAAAAGAATTTATTAACTTAGCATCATGAATAAAAAAAAATTCTCTCTCTCTCTCTCTCTCTCTCATATATATATATATATATATAATTGCAAAGAGTTTGTTTGCTATAACCAAATTGTTTCATGAACAGTTTTCAAATTTCATATGCATATTTTCTGGACCCAAAAGAACGTTTTTCACAAAAAATGGATGTATCTTTAATGATTATACTTTGTAATCATTCAGTTTAAGACTAGAATTACGTTTTTAAAGGACAATATATGTGCACTTGTAAGATTTTTCAATTAAAATAAATTTTCTATTTTTCATAATATTTCTTTTTCATTAGAAATTTAAGAGGAACAAATAAAACCTATTTTATTTTTCTTTATCACACCAATAAGTCATAAGAATGAAACTTGAATTTTAAATAATGACAATAACAAAATTTTCATTGAAAACAAAGTTTGCATTTTTCAGTGATATATTTGATTTGTTTCATTTCAGTATAAAAAGTTATGTCAATTATGCTTTGTTTTATTAAGCAGACCAGTTTGTCATCAGTATTAAGGAATTATTCTACTAATATTATGACCAGCCTTGAACTCTTCCTCCATGTAGATAGCTACTTCAGTTAGTTTATAATAAATTGAACATTCAAGAGAAAATAAAAGAAAGCAAATCAATTTAAGATATGTACACTGAGTTGGAATAACAGATGGTGACTTGCTTTTTCTGGAGTTAAATCAAAATTTGAGGTGCTTAAGCTTCAATTAACAAAGCACCAAAAAAGAATGGTACTTGAACAGTTGATCTGTGGAATTGATTTTCTACAAATGGTGGGGCAACACATACTCTATTGGAAACAATTAATAATATCATCAATATGTTTTTATTAATTTAGATGATGTGTATTTCATAAACACCTATTCTTATGTAGCTAAGACAAGGGGTCTCTCAATCATCAAGCATGGTTTAATGTTTTTTCAGTATGCAATAGATGTGCATGTTAATAAAAAATGGGGTTGGAAAATCATGTAAAGAGTCAGAAATTCTACAATTAAGAGAAGGTGGTTTTAATAAGCTGATTAAGGTCAGTAACTTTTTAAATCTCTTAATAAGTAAAAAAAAATATTTTTCTTTTTAATGTTCTCTTTCATTATTATTTGTTAAAAGACTCCATCTTTATACTTTTTAATGATTGACTACTTCAATAATTAAATGTGTAAGGTTTTTACAGAAACATTTATAGTACATAAAATAGTGGTGGTGAAAAAGAGTACATGTACAAAATAATTGATCATTTCATTTGCCATGAAAGATAACATTTGTTAAAACAAAATTAACAAAAGGAAAGTTTAAAACAAGAGTTTATTTTGTTAGAAGTAAATTGCATGCACAGTAAAATGTTCATGAATATATTCAAGTGAGCCTTACTGTACTGGTGTGTTTTTAGTGTGAATCATTCACAGCCTTTTTAGCTTCAGCATGGTAAGTTCATTTCACATAATTTGAAAGAGGAAAACCTGAAAGACAGAGTTACTTTAGGGTTCACATGCTTTTTGCATTTCAGAGCTGCTGCTGATACAAGTTTTATTTAGGAATGCTGGGCGGATGTGCGTTGTGGATGTGCGTTGTGGTGCATTGGATATTGACTCGGAACGAGAAATCGAGGAGCTGAGTTCAAGTTCCAGCCAAATTCATTGCATTCACTTACGCACAAATACCCTTGGGAAAGATATTAATCCGTCTCTTCCTTCCAGTTATGGGTTAAATAGCAGGACAGATTGGTTTCTATAGCCTTGGTCGGCAACCAGTCTACCACAGAAAGCAATGGCAACCTACTCCAGGATAATCTTCTGCCCAGTCAGTCATGTCTCTTTTGAGACATGACCGCCCAAGCGTGTATCATGTATGGCACTTAACTGACTGACTATGTTCAAGGGTTACTACTGATATTAAAAGGTACTACAATCCACACCTTGTCAAGTATTTTTATTTTTATTATTCTTTCCACAGTACTTGTGATGTAGGTCATCAACTAATATTGGCTTCTTGATTCACGGTTTGTATTTCTGTATAGAATGAGGCTTATATAGTAGGGGGAATGTTAACTTTATGCCTAGTTCACCTTCTTTCACATCTGGGTTTAGAACTTGTATTGATATCTGCAAAGATCTTGTCAAGTGTAGTGAAGATAATTTCTTTGTTGTTGTAGAGCAGCTGACACCTTTCTAGTGCTTTCAAAGATGGAATGGTCTGTGGTCTGAAATAGCTATGTAAATAAAGATTAATAGCAGTCAGGAATTCAGAGTAAAATAAAGCTTCCTACTTGAATGACATTTATCATGGAAATCTCACTTTGGCTTTTCTATGCTGTTTTTTTTTTTTTAAATCTTTCTGTTCACTGGATGTAAATACACTTAGGATTAGAGCTTCTAGTAAATCCAGACTTTAAAATAAAAATTTTGAGAGAAAGAGAGAGAAGATAAGATCCAAAGGGTGAAACCATTCTTTAAATGACAAATAGGCGGCAAATACTATAATAGTAAATTACAAATGGATTTATGTTCTCAAACTAAAAATGCAAATTGTTGTTAGCCAGTTAAGTGAAATATATGAGACACACTTGGGTGATCATGTCTTTTCAAGTCATAACTGAGTAGATAGATTTTCCAGCAGTAGGTTGCCATTTGTGCTAGACTTGTTGCTAACCAAGGTTACAGAACCCAATCTGTTCTGCTATTCAACCCATAACTGGAGGGAGAAGAGATGGATAAATACTTTTCCCAAGAGTATTTGCTTGTAAGTGAATGCAACAAATTCAACTGGAATTTGAATTCAGCTCTTCGATTTTTCATTTCAAACTTATTGTTGTAGAACTTCCTAAAAAAAATAAATCTTTACCAATTAAATTGTTATTACTAAATGAAAGAGCAGCACACCTACAAAGTGTTGTAGAGCAGCTGACACCTTTCTAGTACTCTCAAAGTTGGAATGGTCTGTGGTCTGAAATAGCTATGTAAATAAAGATTAATAGCAGTCAGGAATTCAGAGTGTCATCGACGACTATTATTGGACTGTATTCTCTGTGACTCCAACAACTTAACCTCAGCGATACAACATTTCTTTATGCAAATATTGCCTGACAGCAACAAAGTAAATTTTTTGATTATATTACTAAAAATTTGTTTCTGAATCATAAATGTCAACTGAATGATTGAATTTTAAAAAACGAATCTTAAATGCTGAATTTTCACTAAAAATGTGTTAAATCATTCAAGCCTACTTTTTGAAAGAAGATGGAACATTTTCAGAATTAATGTGAAATGACACGTATATGTGAAAAATACTGATTGAGGGAATGAATACAGCTCTGTTAAAAAATTATTTGAACTGGGGATTCCACAATCTCAGAAAATCTAATGGATACTTAGATGCAGTGATAACACAATGTGTTAAGGGACAATTAATAGTCATAAGAAAAATGTACTTTATTTTATATTTATTAAGATGTTTGAAAGAATATATTAAAGGAATTTGTTTAAATGTATACTAATCATTTCTTGTTTGAAATCATTGTATGTTGTTGGTTCAAACTAGTTTTTTCATCTTGGTTATCTGGTTTTTCAAGATATTGTGGCTAATGGGGGTGCAAGGCAAGAAAAAATATTCCCAGTTTGTATCTCACCATTATAGACATTATGATATTCATAATATAATTATAACACACAGATGAAACAGAATAGTTGAAAGAAAGAAATAACAGACATGCATTGTTCTCAGTGAGATTATTTAAACTGATATATGTATACTTATCACTAATTTGTCTCACACAGAGAAACTATAACTTATGTATACAACAAGCAGTGTGAAAGAAGGAAAAGAGAGATGGTCTTACTTGTAATATTTCCAAACAGTCAGGCCAGTGGCAACCCTTCTTTACCTGGTGAGACAATGCGGTTTCTCTTAACTGGCATAGCAGTCATTTCTTGCTTCTCTGCTAGCTGCATAGCAACTGGTTTTTGACACTATGAACTGACATCACTCACTGGCTATTAAATGACTCTTGTGACTTTGTCTCAACCAAAAGGAAGATAATCACCATTTGCCATATACATTCAAGGAAAGCTGAAGGATACATGGTTAAAATGAGAACTAAGTGAATTAGTCCAAACCAATCATATTCAGTGAGCGAATTAAACATACTTCATGTGAAAATAATAGGGATATTTTAAGAATATTAGCAAAAATAAAGAAAGTGGTAAAATAGAAAGAACAGATAGGGACTGATTATCATTTTTAATACTAATGTTCACCCAATACACTGTCTAAGAGCCATTCAAGGTAGAGGCTTATTGTGTAGTGTTGTATGAGCATAAGAAAAGACAAAAAGTAAAGTTCATTAGGTTATGCAGGAAAGATAACAGTTAACCCTAGAGTTAGAGATGTTAAGATTGTAGCGATTGGGAAAATATTCTGCTGGGAGTTGGTTCTACAAAGCAGCAGTACTTAGGAAGAAATTGTTTAAATGGAACTCATTTTTTACTAATGAAATACAAAGAGAATGGGAATAATTCACCCTTGTACACACAGCATGGTGGGTCCCAGTTGCAAAAGTTAGGTCTGGTTAGATTAAAAAATGTAGCTTGTCAGAACACATGATTTAATTTGTGAGGTATCTGCATATGTTTATATATTTATAGAGCAAAAATAGAAATAAACATCAAGACAATCAATCCTCAAATGACAAAAAATGGTTTCAAAGTCAGAGGATTTGTGCATCCTTCTGGTTGATAAATTAATCCTTTGAAAATAAATCTTTAACAACTTTCAACCATTGAGTCACATTCCTGGTGACAATAAACATTTTGCTTTGTGATCCCTTTGAAGAGTATTTAAGTAAAGTCTCTAGGCAGACAAACCAGGAAGGAGATAGAGATGGCAATGTATGACAGCTGTTCATAACGTAGCTTCAAAGAGATTCCCTTGATCATTCACCTGTCTTTCTAACCAAGCTACCTGACACTTACACTCTTCCTCACCAAACTATGTAACACACTTTCTACCTTACTTTCTCCCTTGCCTCACACATACACACAAAGTAATCGCTTTTCTTCTCATTTTAACAGCTATGGACAAGGGGCTTTAACTCAAGGACTTTAACACTCACACATGATGAGAAAAATTTAGTTGTAAAAACATGACAATAAAAAGAAGCCTTTTCATTCATGAATATCTGATTTGAGTCATTTACAAGGGAATTGAAATGTAAGAAAAGTTAATCATCTCTCAACAAGAACTCACAAAATAAATCCTAAAAACCATTATAAAATAAATTTCTAATTTTGAAGAGCAGTACTGCCACGTGGAAGATGCCATGTTACTCAGGCTGGTTCAATAGTGTATACTATTCTATGACCAATCAGTATTATCAAATTCAGTTGTAAAGAGATGCACATGTTTGACCAACTTGATCTTTTGTGGTCTATCAGATTGATCAAGATTTTAATTCATTTTGTTTATTAGATTTTGCTCATTCATTTACTTACAAAAATTTATTACTTGGATTAAAACAAATTTAAATTAAAAACCACTTAGAAAAACTAATAAAATATTTGCATCATATTAGAGGCTTGTATCAGTGAGTTAGTACTATAGGTTCAATGTGTACAAGAAGTAGATCCTAGTTGATTGAAAATTTAGTATAGTGAAAACTTATTCTGCCAATGAAACCTAGCTTTTTATACATAGATTGAAAAAAATACAATTAAAATAACTTTGTGAAGAAGTATGACACAAGAACAAACAATTTCTAATTTATAAATTTCCTGATTTTAACTTTGTATTCATCCTTAAATATTCTAGTGGCATAATGGTTATCTATATAGAAAGGGGAATTAGTGAACCAAGTTCAAATTCCATCCTAGACTTTTGTTTCCACTTTCACATTAATGACCTTAGGAAAGACATCTCTCTCTCTCTCTCTCTCTCTCTCTCTCTCTCTCTCTCTCTCTCTCTCTCTCCTCCTTCCAGTTAAATAGCTGTGGTTGGCCACAAATCTAGAAGAACTACTCCAAATTCAAAACCATGGAGAAGGCAACAGGAAGCCGCATAACTATCTTCCCCCAAAAGTAATTGCAATTTATAGATAATAAAAGAAAAGTAATCTGTGGAGAGCCATGATTACCTATGCCTTGAAGACATTCATTCTTAAGCATCTTCTGATAGCAAATATCACAGCAATTTTAACAATGATCAATACGAGATACTTATTTGAAAGTACTATGTTTTATTTTTTCAGTAAACTAATATCAATATTTTTTAAAACTTTCAAATTACACATGCATATTTGTAAAGAAGTAGTTTCAAGTCTACTAGGTCACTGGCATTCAGATTTTGTAATTGAAGACAATGATTAGAATATGATTAAAAATAAGTTAAAATAGTGAAGTCTTAGTTAAAATAAAACAAAAAAAAGATTTTTTACTTACAGAACAATATATCTAAACTCATCATAAATAGCCTCATCATGGATGTCCTCAATGGCACCCAATTCATTCATAAATGTCTAAACTATCAGCTATAGACAATATATATTTTCTCAAGTCAATGATCAAAAATGTCCTCAAGTGAATGAATCTTCTAAGTCTTAAAGAAGACAATCCTTCATTAGATTTTATAGACAGTTGCAATAGAATCACAAAACAAAAGAACATTACCAAAAGCCACATCACCTGAAGATTCCAACAGTGGCCACACCTAAAATGGATAGCACATGTATCTAGAAGAGAAATAATGATATAATCAAGATATTGACTTTACCCACTATTTTAAACAAAAATTAGGAAGGAAACGTCTATCATTACTAGAAAGAGCAATAACAGTCTGTAGAATTGAAAAACCTATTTTCCTAAAAAAAAACTGTTTCAAGAGACAGATTTTATAAATTCTTCTGTCTTCCTGAATCCTGTTTCTTTATTGTCCCTTTTCCTCCCTTCTCCTCATTAAAGTCTTCTCATTCTCTTTCACTCTATGTAACCCTTGTATCCTAATGGTACTATTGTCTTGTTTGAAGTGAAATGATTTTTTTAAAAATTCCATCAATGGTAACATTACATGTTTGGTAAGGAATACTGAATGTTTCATATATGGAAACCACAAATTTCACCATTACCATTAATTATTGCTAGTTTTTGACTTGTTTTTTTTTTTATCACAACTTTACTCAGGTCATAAAATGTGAATTGACTTTGTAGTTTGGAAATAAAGAAATAACTCAGTGATAATCTTTTATTTCTGGTCCACACTGTCTATTCACTGCCATAGAATTGATAAAGCCACAATAAACAAACAAAAAAAAAGCTAAAAATTAAGATGAAATGAAAGACTAATCAAAAACTAATAATAATTGTTAAAAATTCTTCATCTAATAAAATAAGATACAACTAAAATATATACTGTCCCTATTTAAACTCAGCTTTGGCAATTTTCATATAGCTATGGTTATGTTAAATAAGATGAGGAGGAAAAAATTGTAACCAAAAGAGTTCACTTTAAATGAATAGTCAATACATTTTCTTGTTGAATAAAACCACAACAAAGAAACAGAATCATTAGACTAATAATTAAATTTTTAAAAAATACGATCAGGACGAAAGAAATACAAAACAAATTGTCGGTAAAGATTATCATATATTGATTTTTCTGGAATATGGAGATATTCTACAGAAAAGTGACTTTAAATTTATTATTCCCAAAGGGGTAGTTTTTTTCAATTCTTTGTTCTTAGAGACATTCATAATAAAGCATTAAAGAATTAGTTGAGAATAAAGGTTTCATAATAATTGTAGAAAAAATTCTTAAGTTGCATTGTATTATATAGAAAATACTTATTAATTTACTGTTATTTTTTTGCTTAGTTTCTTTCTTTCTTTTTATTAGTATGCTTTCGTCCTGATAGACAATCTATGTTTGATACTCATTCTTAAAAAAATCATGTTAAGATATAAAATATTAAGAATTTAAAACTATTCAAAAGATTCTAAGAATTAACTGTTTCCAGATTTGGTAATCTGTTTAAGTTAAAAAAAAAAAAGAAAAAATATTCCTTTAAATTCATTTTTATAATAAACTGTAAACAAGAAAATATTCTATTTTTTAGATCAAAGATGATGTTGGTTTTTTTCCCTGAAACAAGTCTTGAAAATTTACCCTGCTTCCTCCAAGCTGAAGGGTTTTTTTTTATTATTTTGCTTAATTTTATATTTGTTCTTTTTTTAAAATTTGCAAATTAAAATTGGGGTGCGTCCTTGAGGTTTGTACATCCTCCACACTGCAAAATACAATGAATTGCTATGACTGTATATTAAAGGATGATTACAAGATAACATTATATAAGTAAAGATAAAGTGCATATAGCTTTAATAATAGTTATTTATTTTGTTTGAAAATATTATAATACAAAGCAATTATTTTACTTGATAAAAAGATAAGCATAAAACTATTTGGGATTTTTTACCATTTGAAATATTCTAATGACTTTTACTTTTGTCTATGTCATATAAGGTTTCATAATAATTGTAGAAAGAAACCTTAAGTTGCATTGTATTATATAGAATTAGAATTATTTACACTGTTTATATTCCAACTATTGTCCTTATGTTTGTTGTTTTTTATCACAATATCACCTCATCTGATGTTGGTTGGTCGGTTGTTTTGTTTTTATGGCATATCAACCTCAGCGGGTCATTTATTGCCAACTAAATTTTTATTTATTTATTGCTGGTAATACCTTTTTCTTTCAACAATTTATTGTTGTTTTTATATAAGTTTTGTGTCTAGTAATCCTTTTTTCTTTTCGAGTATCAAGATTCATTGGGATTTGTTTTTTTTTAAGGACAGGGTCCCCAAGTCTTACCCTGTTATTTAACCCATAACTGGAGGGAAGGGATGGATTAATACCTTTCCCAAGGGTACCAGTGCTTAAGTGAATGCAGGGTATTCAACTGGGATTCAAACTCGGCTCACCGATTTCTCTTTCTGAGCCGATATCCACTGCACCACAACACACATCCATCACTATACGCTTACAGCACCTGGTATTCTCAAGCAGTCACCCATTCATCTGATGTATATTAATCCGGGTAACTTATAGGGAATTCTGAACTGAACCCTTTATATAATCAATGTAGATAGACTCTTCTCATTCCACTGCCCATGTCTAGAGATGTATCATCTAGTTCTTATTTTTAGTACTGCTCAGTTATCATTCACCTGTTTCCACTGAGTCCAAGTACACACTGGGATTGAACTCACAATGACTATATCTCTAAATTTATGAACCGTCCACTAAGCTATTTTCCTGTAGGACCACCACCAACAACAAACATGAGGACAATAGTCTGAATATAAATAATAACTCATTTTTGGACAAAAACATAATAAAAATGTTTTTATTCCATGCTTACAACTATAACTGGGTCCCACCCATTCACAGTTAGGTTAGCCAAATGCAGACGACAATTCTACTCCTGCAGT
This sequence comes from Ascarosepion bandense, assembly GCA_037127315.1. Classification (NCBI taxonomy): domain Eukaryota; kingdom Metazoa; phylum Mollusca; class Cephalopoda; order Sepiida; family Sepiidae; genus Ascarosepion; species Ascarosepion bandense. Next base: position 29,646 of record JBBBDQ010000629.1, read on the forward strand.
TTCTTCTCTCACATTTCCCACCTGTGGAACTCGCTCCCATATTCTTGCTTTCCTGATGGCTACAACATCCAAGAATTTAAATGCAATGTCAATACTCATCTATTAACCACTGGACTCTAGCTCTCTCCCTACCCCGTATATCCTTCCCTTTCTCTCCACCAATGTACCTGTCATCACACCTGCATTCTCATCTTTCTATCGTTCCTTTCTAACTAGTTTGTACTCCTCACTCTCTTCTAATTAATTTCTCTTACAGTTATGTAGCCCCCCGCACATCAGTTGCATTTCTGCCTTGCTCGAGGTGAAATGCTTAAAAAAAAATAAATATGATTTAACAGAAATTATCCAAAATAAAATATTTATTTGGAACTTGTTCTTTAATAGGCACAAAAGTGATATACCAAACAGAGCATAACATACTTATAAAAGGATTTGTGGTAGTCTAAACAATAACTGATGATCTGTATATATTATAAACTAGTTTCATGAATCAGAACTGCTTTATTGATCAAGTATATCTTACCTGATTTAATCAAGGAAAATTGTTACTGAAAAACTATAAAAGCTATCTATAATCATTTATCAACAATGGTTAAAACCAAGCTGTTTTATGATGATTATTACAAGACTCACACAGTGGGCATAAAAAATAAAGGAATTATATACATAATGTCTCATATTGGAGCCTTTGTGCAATCTGCCTATGATCAAAATATCAATCTTTAGCTCTATGTCAAGGATCAATGTTGTATTTGTGTACTCCTGTACTTTCTGACTAGTATTAGTGTTGTATCTGTGCACTCTGCCACAGATCAAATTATCATTCCCTAGCCTTCTACCAAGGATTAGCGTTGCATCTGTGCACTATGTCTAGGATTAAAATATCAATTTTTAACCCTATGTCAAAGATTAAGGTAGTATTTGTGCACTCTGCCTATAGTCAGAGTATCACTCTTGTACATTCTGATAAGTATTGGTGTAGTATCTGTGCACTTTGCATATTTCCCAGCCTTCTTCCAAGAATTAGCATAGTATTTGTGTACTCTGCCTCAAATCAAAATATCACTTCTTTACCTTCTATTAAGTATCAATGTAGTATCTGTGCACTCTATTTAAGTATTTGCAAGTGAATTTCATACTACTCTTCAAACAGCAGAGTGCTGGTATAGGAGATAAGTTACTGGCCTTCTTACCTCCAGATAGGATGTTCAAATCAAGTTTATTTTATATATTTCTTTGCTTTAATTCGACAAAGAAAATAAAGAAAATCACTGTTGTTTTTTAAATCACTTCAACCCAAGCAAGGTAACAAAGCCACTAAGGTGCAAGGATAAAAACATTATTAAAGAGAGAGAACAATAACAAAAAACAGAAATTAAAAAGGCAGAAAATAATGATTAACATCGCACTTAAATTTTTGAAGATGAAACTTAACTGTAAAGCCAGAATAGAGTTCAATAAATGAGAAGAGCAAAAAGAAGAAACTGATAGCATAGAACTGATGGTTACATCTAGCCACTTTAACTGCAAATCTAGTACTGTTTATTAAAATATACGATCTTTATAAAAAATGATGGATTTAAACATATATTCATTAGATGTTTATAGGTAATTACTTGCTCTTTCTGACTGTTGTTTAAATGATAAAGTAGAATTATTATTTAATCTTTTAAGAGACAGAATAACTTTAAGTATATTGTTATTTAAAGAAAATAACATTTCCATAATTGTCTCACCTAAATATGATGGTTGGATATCTTCTTCTATGTGCCATGTCTCTTCAAGACATTGGCAATCATGGCTCTCCTCCATTTTTTTTTTGTAGCTTTTAATAAGTTTTTTCTTTTTATTATCTCTCCTAAACCATGTTCTACCATCCTTTTATTCAAGCTTGTTAGGTAGGTTATGGTTTGTTTTCCTCTGTCCCTTTTGCTTTTAATATGTCCTTGTGAGTATCATATTTCCCAAACCCTCTTTCTTCATTATGAACCATAGAAATTTCAACTGCCTCTTTCTGATGTTAGGTTTAAGTGCCCTTTTCATTTTCATTTTCTCTAAAACTTTATCGTTGCTCACATGTTCAGACCATATTATTCTCAGCATCTTTCTGTAGAATAACATTTCAATTGCTTCAAGTCTCTTCATCATCTTTGAGGAGATTGTCCAGCATTCGCTACCATATAAAAAGACTGGTATTATTTCACAATTCAGTACTCTTTTCTTTGTTTAAAATGAAATTTTTCTGTTTGTTTTGCTTTTGGAAGGCAGCTTTTGCTTTGGCACCTTCTTGTTCCAGCATCACATTTTCCGTCCTCTGTGAAAACATTTTCCTTGTATGTTAATTGATTTACTTGTTTGATTTTGGTATCTATAATTTTTAATTTGCATTTTGGATTGTTCCTCACAAGTTAAACGTAATTGCCACAAGAAATAAATTCCTTTGTTCATTTAAAAGTTACATTCAAACTAAAGGTACATTTTTTTTAATTTCACATTTTATATTTCAATATGACATTCTTAATTTGTTTTTTAAGTCTTTTTAATTTTTATAGACTTTTTCATGGATTTTCTTCATTTTTTTTTTTTTTATCCAACATCAGTGAAAGTTTTACTTAAACTCAGATTACTTTTGTAAATATATTACTTATTTTGTTTTTTCTTTTTTTATCTCTTTCATTATTCTAAATCTACCTTTAATGGTTTTGTTACTCATGGTTCATTTCCTAGTAATTTAGATTTCTAACTCTGAAATTGTATTGGATGTTTTCATTTCTCTAATAGTTGAATTGTTTGAATATTTTTTCAAGCATCTGTTTCCTTGTATCACAAATGTGAAGGATATGGCTTTGAATCTGTGTGTTAAGATATTTGTGTATTTTATTGATTTGGGTACAACAGATACACAATCAGAACCTGTTCTCAGAGAGGAAATACGATAATAGTTTGAGACCAGGTAACAATGTATAGACAAGGTACATAATCTTTGAGCAATGGAAGAAAACCATTTAAGATATTGGATTCTGATCTTAACACTATTGTTGTACAGATACTTTCACTTATTTACAGGAGATTGTTCTATAGATTGGAAGATGTAAATCACTTAAAAATAATGTACTTTTTAATATTTATATGATCTTTGGTGTCCCCTCACTACTGAACTGCAAGAAACAACTTATTAAAGGTAAAGACCTGATATAGATTAAAACTGGAAACCAAGATCCGAAGAATCAATTGTCTGTCAAATAACAATATTAAAGGTGGTGAGTACTTTGTAAATGATATTACATTGAATTATTGGTTTCTTGATAGAAACAAAGCTTAGTTTAGTATAGCACATGACTGAATAAAACAGGTGTATAGAGCAAAGAAGATTGTGTTATACTAATCTTCCAAATTATGTCTGTATCCAAACTCCATATTTCAAGAGGATATAATCCCAGAATTACATTTTTTTTATTTTATTATTGAGATAATAATTCTGTCTGATAAAAATTTGACTATCAGATATAAAAGCAGATTCTAAGGTGATTCTGTTTAGTATACTTACTAATACTAAGCTTTGGTTAGTATAGAACAAGGAGAAATGAGTACAGGAAGAGTGTGACATGTCATGTTTCCAAGTGGGGAAAGCCTTCTGAATGAAAAATAAATATTTAACTTTTTTGGTTCTTAACTGGGCTCAAATATTGGTGATAAGTAAATAATTAGTATTTGGTCACATTTGTCTGTTTGTCTGTCTGTGGTCAAAATATTTCAAGACCTGCGGGATGAATTCAGATGAAACTTTTAGGGAAGATTGGCCTCATAACAGGCACAAACTAATTAGATTTTGGGTTCAATCTGGTACAGGATAAAGTTTCTGAGTTATTCTGCTGGTTCTTCTACTAATATTTTTTTGAACATTTCATATGCCAAATACTGAATTACCTCCCCTAGATTGGTTTATGTCATTACCTTTTTTGAGTACACTATTTTTCCTATAAAAATATTATTATCTGTAATATAAATTTAATTTTCTTATAAGTTCAGAAGGCAACAGAAAACTACTTCTGTATTATTCTCAAGAAGTCATGGCAATTAACAGATAAGAAAAAAAATATTTATTGAGAGCCATGATCATCTACATCCTGAAAGAACTTAGCATTAAAAAAACAGTTTATAGATCAATCTCCTCTTGTCACAGCTAGGAATTAAATAACAAAGTAGACTGAGTTCTTTAATCTTGGTTGGCAGCCACCAGACTTAAAGTGAGAAAACTCTGAATGACAAACTGTGGAAAAAAAATGGGAAATGACTCCACTGTCTTTTCAAAGAATTACATGGCAATTCACAGGTAATAAATGAAAGGAATCTGTGGAGGGTCAGGATCCCCTATGTCTTGAATAGAAATGGCATTTAAAAAAAAAATTTCAGTAAGTCTGCAAATCTAGGCTACTTTGGGATCATGTTGGTTGTGATTTTCTGGATTCTCAAGTAGTAGTTGTAAAATTTAAGTTTATTTATAAATAAATAAAAAGAACAGACACATCTTGATAGTTTATTCATTATACAGCAATTTTCTTTATCAAAACAAGCAATTTTAAAGAATAATAATGTGAATACTTGACAAAAATGTTATATAATGAGTGTAAACCTTAAGATCCTATTAAAAAAGAACTATAAATGAAAAATGCAATAAACAAATTAAACTGGAAATCATTCACTACAAATGAACCCAAGTCATATTTATTGCTTTCACATCATACTGCTTCTGATTTCTTATAATGACTTGTTCTTTTTTTGTGATAAAAGTATTCCTCCCCATCTGCATTAGTTCTTGGAGACTAAACTTATGGCTTTTGTTTGAAAAACTAAATAACTGTTTCAATAGATTTTTTTCTTTAATTTAGTTTATCTACTTTAGAAATCATTATTGTGGGTTTTTAAATAGATATACTCCATTTAGTAGATAGAAATGTAAATTTATTGCAATTTAATTTCTTCCTTTAAAATTGTATTAAAAAAGTTGTTGTCACTAAACATCATGAATGTATATTAAAGTGCACAATTTTTTGAAAAGTCTACATTCTTGCAGATGGTTCTGGTGTTTTAGAATTCAGATTTCTAGGCATGAAATTTCTAGATGTTTACTGTATTTAGATACTTGGAATTGTCAGAGACAGGTCACAAGTTAGAAGTAAATCAACCATGCTTTGCAGCTTGAACTCTGCTATTTTAGTCTGGACATAACTTTAAAACATATGCATTTGTAAATTCTATTAAATGTAACTAATGAAGATGGTCATGATGACTACCAGGAAACTGACAGCTTCATGGTCCAAGCCACTGATGATAGCTACTGTTTTCATTGTCTATATGCAATTTGCATGACTACTTACTTAAGTATCGACCACTAGAACGCATAACTTTATAATAGTAATATAAAACTACTTTGGAGCCAATACAACAAGTATACTTGTGTATAATAAATTTATAACCAGCTTGAATAAATGCTGCTGTAGTAAACTAGTATTGATTTTACTCTTGATATTTACTAAGCTTAACTTAGTACAATATATGTGCGGGTAAATGTGAAGTGAGTTTTTGCCTGACTCGAAATACTGACCTCTGGTAAAAAATACAGGATGACATGATTGTTGAGGTCCATAAAATGCCATTAAAAAAAGGGATTATAATAAATTAAGATTAAAAAAGTATCAATCAAAATTATATAAGAAAAGTAAAAAAGACAAAATTAAAACACAAAATATATTTTGTTCATAATGTAATAGCTGAATTTTTGGTAAATTTATGTGTGTAATTGTACATATTATAATGCATAACTATTTTAATCATGGAGCAGACCATAACGCCTTTTTCTCTGTTGACAAATATTTAAAGATTTAGAATACTAAAATATCTGAAATATTAAAAACCCTAAAATATTAAAAGATCTGAAGTATTAAAATATCTAAAATATTAAAATATCTGAAATATTAAAATATCTAAAATATTAAGAGATCTGAAATATTAAAAGATCTGAAATATCTAAAATATTAAAATATATAAAATATTAAAATATCTAAGATTTAAAATATCTAAAATGTTACAATATTTGAATTGTCAAAATATCTAAAATATTAAAATATCTGAAATTTTAAAATAGCAAAAATATTAAGATATCTAAAATATCAAAATATCTGAAATATTAAAATATCTAAAATATAAAAATAACAGAAATATTAAAATGTCTTAAATAATAAAAGATCTGATATATTGAAATAACTGAAATAATAATATATTTAAGATATCTGAAATATTGAAATGTCAGATATATTAAAATATTAAAATATCAAAATATCCAAAATATTAAAATATCTAAAATATTAAAATATCTAAAATATTAAAATATCTAAAATATTAAAATATCTAAAATAATAATATGTCTAAAATAATAGAATTAAAACATTAAAATATTAAAATAACAGAAACATTAGAATATATATACATTAAAATATCTAATATATTGAAATATGTGAAAAATTAAAATGTCTAAAATATTAAAATATCTGTCATATCAAAACACCTAAATCATCAAAAGATATAAAACTATTAATTTTAAAATATTAAAATATATAAAATATTAAACTAACTAAAATATTAAAATATCTGAAATATTAAATATAATAATATTAAAAAATCAGATATATTAAATTAACTGAAATATTAAAATATCTAAAATATTAACATATCTAAAATATTAACATATCTAAAATATTAAAAGACCTGAAATATTAAACTAATAAAAAAGCAGAAACAATAAAATATATATATATTAAAATATTAAAATATGTGTAATATCAAAATAAGTAAAATATTAAAAGATCTAAAAATATTAGATCTAAAATATTAAAATATTAAAATATGAAAATAACTAAAATATTAAAATATCTGAAATATTAAAACATTTTAAACATAAAAAAGTAAAATATTAAATTGTGTGAAATATTAAAATATCTAAAATATTGAATATTGCTGCCATATCTGGTCGGGTGCCCCTGCTGCTCTCCTTGGGCTTCTTGACAAAATACAAAGGAGGATCTGTAACGTGGTTGATACTGACTTGGCAGACCGGCTGCAACCGCTCTCACACTGGCGTGATGTAGCTTCCCTGTGCCTCTTCTACAAGTACTTTCATGGCTTCTGCTCCGATGAGCTTAGATCACTGGTGCCGCCTAAGCACGAATTTACACGAGATACTAGATTAGAAACTAGGTCCCACCCTTTTACAGTTAAACAAATAAGATGTAACCGTAAATTCTACTCCAACAGCTTCTTTTCTCGCGCTTCCCGCCTGTGGAACTCCCTTCCACAAGTCTGCTTTCCCGACAGTTACAATCTCCAGGTGTTTAAATGTAGGGTCAATAGACACCTCCTATCACACTAACTCCCAACTATTCTCACAACACTCTCATCTACCCAACCCTCATTCTCGGTATCCTCACCTGCCTATCACCCACCCTCTGTTATTTCCTATATTTAATCAGCCTTTCTCCACTCTACGTAGCCCCCTGCACAGTAGTGGCAGTGACATGCCTTGCTTGGGGTGAAACGCTTAGAAAAAAAAAAAAAAAAAATCTAAAATATTAAAATATGTAAAATAATAAAATATTCTAAATATTAAGAGATCTGAAATATAAAATTATCAGAAATATTAAAATATATACTATATTCAAATATCTAAAATAATAAAACATCTAAATATTATATTACCTAAAATATAAAAATATGTGAAATATTAAAATATCTAAAATATTAAATTATCTGAAATATCAAAATATTTAAAATATAAAATAACTGGAATAATAAAATGTCTGAAATATTAAAATAAGTGAATTATTAAAAGATCTGAAATATTAAAATATCTAAAATATTAAAATATCTGAAATTTTAAAATATCAGAAATATTGAAATATCTGAAATATTAAAATACTAAATTATTTAGATATTTAAAATATTTAATTATCTGAGATATGAAAATATTAAAATTTCTGAAATATTAGAATATCTAAGCTATTAAAATATCTGAAATATTAAAAAATTTAAAATAGTGAAATATTTAAAATATTAAGATCCAAAATATTAAAATATCTGAAATATTGAAATTTCTGAAATATTAAAATATCTGAAATGTTAAAATGCTTAAAATATTAAATGATCTAAAAATATCATATTTAAAATATTAAAATATCTAAAATATTGAATTATTTAATATATTAAAATATCCTAAATTGTTAAATTATCTAAAATATTAAAAAGTTCTGAAATATTAAAAGATCTGAAATATTAAAATGTCTGAAATATTAAGATATAAAAAATATCTAAAATATTAAAATATGTGAAATATTAAAATATCTGAAATATTAAAATATCTTAAATATTAAAATATCTGAAATATTAAAATATTTAGAATATTAAAAGATCTGAAATATTAAAAGATCTGAAATATTAAAAGATCTGAAATATCAAAACTATCCAAAATATTAAAATATCTGAAATATTAAAATATTCTAAATATATCTAAAACATTAATACATCCAAAATATTAAATGATCAAAAATATTGAAAATATTAAAATATGTGAAATATTAAAATACTTGCAATATTACAGCATGTGCAATATTAAAATATTTGAAATGTTAATTTATTTAAAATATTAAAATATTGACATCATCAAAATGTCTTAAATATTAAAATATCTGAGATATGAAAAATATCTAAGACATTAAAATATCAAAAATATTAAAATATCTGAAATATTAGAATATCAAAAATATTAAAATATCAATATCTCTGAAATATCAAAATATTGAAAACAAAAATATCTGAAATATTAAAATATCTCTAATATAAAAAAAATTCAAAATACTAGAAATTTCTAGAATATCAAAAACTTCTAAAATATTAAAATATCTAAAATAATAAAAAATTAAAACTATTAAAATATCAAAAATATTAAAATATCAAAAATATTAAAATATTAAAAATCTCCAAATATCAAAAATATTGAAAATATTAAAATATCTGAAATATTAAAATATCAAAAATATTATAGTATCAATATATTTGAAATATTAATACATCAGAATTATGAAAATATTGTAAATATGAATATATAAAAAAATATTGAACATATTAAAACATCTTACTGTCACTCATGAATGTCTGCAAATTAAAAAGAAACGTCCTTAAATAAAACAAAAATTACTAGACAGAAAAAGAAAAGTGTAAAAATTTTGCAGTTAACCTAATCAACTTCTTTTTAAGCCACTTTAAAACTTGAAAGAAATATATGGAAGGAAATATATTGATCTTATTTTAAGCCAAGAACTTAGTTTTAACTTTTTAGTTTAATTGCTTGAATTAAATTTCTGGAGGCTTAATCCATTGCATTTGACTTTAGTGCTAAATTTATTTTTTAATTCTGACCATGATCTGTTATCAATTAAACACTTCAAAGGTTTCAAATATTCAATTAGGTTTATCAGTTTAACTTAAGTCATGCATAACTATTAGGAACAATTATTAGTCAAGCATTAATCTGGAAATCCAAGCAATAAAATTTGCATCAAGTAAAAATTTAGCAACTGGATTTCTTTAAAATCAGCAAATCTTAGAAAGTAGTTTTGCTAATGGCATGAGGAATTTAACTTAGATTTCAAAGTATTTATCATTCATTGCTTGTTGCCTCATTATAGGAACAAACTGCATTTTTTCTGTATGAAAAATATTTGAAGTAGAAATAATGCTATTGTTTTATAAAACTTTATACATATTTTTTTTAGACACCTTGTAGTGTACAGTGCCATCTATTGGGATTAACATAACCATTAGATATTATATGGTTGAATTGTTTGTCCATTACCCAACTTTTCTTCATTACCCAATTTAGGACCTGGTTTTGAATTTGGAGTTATCCTTCTCCTAGACTGGTTGCTATGTAAACCTAGTGAGCCTTGTCTGCCATGATATTTTATTCATAGTTAGAAGGAAAAGAGATGAATTCAGCATTAAAGAATACAAAATGTTTTAGCGTCAAATTCGATCCTTTTCTGATTCACACTACAAGTCACCAGATGTGAAAGCTAAGAAAGTAAAAATAAAGATAAAAAATAAAAAGTCATCCTCTGAGCAAGGGTTTCGAGTATCACATCCAGTTCACAAATCAATCCCATAAAAAAATATAAACTACAATTTGAAAGAAACAAATCGTGAAGGATTCTGCTAAAGAAAAAAGATGAAAAAGTGATGAGTCATAATCCACCATATCTGCTTTTAAGGATGCCACTCATGTTACTGCATATGAGCAAACGTGCAAACTGTCAACATGACTATCAGTGATCTTGGTCAACCAACCCAACACACACAACAACTCCAGGCACTACTAACACTCCTCTTCCTACACCTCCAAGTTGCTTCCCTTTGCCCACAAAGAGATTCTGTTCATATCCTCTGTGTCAGAAATACAAAGTATTTTCAGTATTTACATTATTCAGACTATCGTCCTCATCTTTGTTGCCATTTGTATCACGTTTTCGGCTTTTGTATGCTCTGGCCTTCTTCAGGTGCTAGGAATTTCAAACCGAACCCTTTATTACAATCACTAGGGTATATCATTCTTATTCCTTGCCTAGAGCCTCTTCTGATAGTCATGAGTTATCCCTATATACCAATGATTGTAATAAAAGGTTTGGTTCAAAATTCCTAGTACCTGAAGAAGGCCAGAGTGTAAAACAGCTGAAATGTTGTACAAATGGCAACAAGGATGAGGACAATAGTCTGAATAATGTAAATACTGTAAATATTACCTCATCATAGAAATGTAGACAAAGACAAAGTATTTTATTTTCACAATTCTTGTCTTCTTTTCTTTTCACCTCATTGGCAGTACTTGTTATTTTGTTGGTTCTCTTGTGCTACCATATGTGTGTTTATAACAGCTGGAATTTGAACTTAATTATATTTTCTATGTCATTAATTATGATGCCATCACCACCCCCACAGATTTGATGATGCCTGTTTGAATACTGATATTTCTTTTTTAAACTTGACATTTTATTATTTTAAAATCCATGCTTAAAAATGCTTTACACGGCATTGAGATATTTATTACAAGGATTGGGATACATATACATATATTAAAAATATTCTGTATTCTTCTTTTGTAGTATTGAATATTTCCATAGCAAAAAAAAAAAAAAAGAAATTTTATTCTGTTTGTTCTTCCTTTGATTGATTGATTCATTTTTTATTGTTTATCAACCCTTTGCAGGTTATTTAAAGCTAGAAAATATTTTTAGATTGTAAAAATTTTTTTAGACTATAATGATTTAGTGATAAGCATCTTACTAGTTAACCCATAGCTGGGGGGAAAAGAGGTAGATTCATCCCTTTCCTAAGGGTATTTTCACATAACTGAATATAACATACCCAACTGGAATTGGAATTCAACTCTCTGATAAACAATTCCAAGCCATAACACCAACTGCACATCTAGACTTACAGTGCTTGTTATTTCCAAGTGGTAACCAATCCAGGCTCAATGTTGCTTAACTTTGGTGATCATACGGGAACTGGTATTTCAACAAGATATGACTATAAGCTGTTCCCTCATTAGTTAGTAAGTTAATTAGCATATGCATTATCACCTGCCATTTCATTTTGATTGTAAAGAAAGATGGAAGAAAAGGTATATCACAGATGCTGTTTGTTTTTTGTGAGAAAAAGAAAGCACACATAATCATAAGAAGAAAGAAAGAAAGAAAGAAAGAAAGAAAGAAAGAAAGGGAGATAGAGGAGGTAATAACACTCTCAAGTGTCTAATCTTCATTTAAGTCAAATGGAAAACCTTGTCAAATTTGAATGTTTTCATTTATATCTTCTTTTTTAAATAATGATACATTTATGATTTTTATCACAATATTTTCCTAAAGTTGTCAATCTCTAATATTTAATAATGCAATAGGGGAATTTCAATGAGTATTTTATAGTTGTTCAAGGAGCATATTCAATCATTAATTCAGGAAAAGTTTACCATTTGTCTGGGCATCAAATACATCTTTGTGCAAATTAACTGAAACAAAACAAATAATGTCTTCCTAAAATCTTTCACACTTTTCCTAATCATGTATATGTCTTCTCTTGGTGGTTTTTTTTTCTCTTTTTACCGCATTTTCTTTTATGTTTTGGACTGATGGGTCGAGTTTGTTTCTTCACCTTGATAATGCAACTGACAATTGAAAGACTAACGCCAACAATATCCACAATCTTTCTGCAAAAGGCTTGCTAGTGTGTTTGTGCAGTGTAACACTTTTTGTATGCTTCCTTAGAGTAACATCCATCACAGAAAATAGCTGTGGGTCAGCTCATTGACTGTTGAGACAATGGTGTCTGGGTGTGATCAAAATCTGATGCAGTCATGGATGATGCAAATGCCAGCATACACCCCAAAAATAGATTCATATTGCTGCACACCACTGCAAATGACCTAATCTAAAGAAAAAAATAGAAATCAATTACACCCTGTTACTCGAGTAAGTCTAAAACTGACTATACGGAGAAAGAAAGAAAACTAAAACAGTTGTTTCAGTTAATTTGCACAAGGGTGTATATAGGCTGGTGCTTCCACTAAGTATTTCAAGATTTCTGACAGAATCCAAAGAAGAATCTGCAATGTCATCAAACCTGTTATTCCAGCTTCAATCACTTTCCCACTGCCATAGCGTAACTTTCCTGTGCTTTTTCTATAAATATTTTCATGGTAATTGTTCTGGTGATCTTTCCTGTTTGGTACTTCAACTTAAAAAATTTAAGTGCACTATTAGATTGTTTATTATCGGCTCGGAACAAGAAATCGGGCAGCCGAATTCAAATTCCAGCTGAATTCATTGCCTTCACTTATGCACAAATACCCTTGGGAAAGGTATTAATCCATCTATTCCTTCCAGTTATGGGATAAATAACAGGACAGATTGGGTTCTATACCCTTAGTCGGCAACCAGTCTACCGCAGAAAGCAATGGCAACCTACTGCCAGATAATCTTCTGCCCAGCCAGTCATGTCTTTTTCAAGACATGTTCGCCCTAGCATGTATCATGTATGGCACTTAACTGACTGATTATATTAGGAGCTATGTCTCATCATCTTACTGTTGATGCTTAGTATTTTTTGTCAACAATGGTCTTCAAAAATTTAAATATAATGTCAGTTGTCATTTTCTTTCTCCTTGAATCATGGTCTTTTAATGTCCACTTTTTCCCCTCAATGTCTTCTCAGTTTTTTACTCTCATTAACATCATAGTGGTTTTATCACCTTGCTTTGGGTGAAATAATTAAAAAAGAAGAAAATTGATTCATTAGAAAATTCTAAGAGAAAAACCATGAGTCCTGCTAAGTATTTAGTATTAGATGATAACACTGAAGTGCCAATTTTTCTTGCTAGTATAAAATGCTCACGATTTTTCATATGGTAATGCATTGATAGTATTCATTTAATTTGTAGCAGTGGTTAGTGAATTTGCTCTTTAGTAGGTTCTTCATTAATATAGAGATCAGATAATATCAGTGTTGTTCAATCAATACTTATCTGTTCATTCATTTCTGTGTGATTGACATCATTGTTTGTTTTCAATAATATCTCCTTTTCACTTACACCAAAAGCAATTTTTATAATCTTATTTATTTCAAGTAGGAATTGCAAGCTATTTTTTTATATTGTATATTGTTATCTTCATATTTAAGTCTGTCTTATCCTTTTCCCCTTACTGATCAGTTCTCAGCTAGGTGCATTTCTAACCTTTTAAAACTAATGATTCACTTCTATGCAACAGGAACCAAACAAGTTCCTAGTCATTTCCTCTTGTTTTCTCACTAATCACAATTTTATTGAAACTAGAACAATAACAATGATGTGCTTGCTCTCTGACAACTGAACTAGTAAACGGGATTAACATTGATATTTAGTATCGATGCTGTCAATCATCTCAAAGCTTTCTAATAATGACACAAAAAAGAAAAAGTAAACAGAACAAAATTTTTAAAGTAACAAAGTTTGATTGGTTGAAAGGTAAAAAGTTTGTTGCTTCTTGTTTTTTTAATCATAAATTCATCAAACCCACCCAATTTTACAACATCTCTTTTGAAGAATAATTCTAACTCGTTGGATTATTCATTATCGTATATCTTCATTCTTTTCTCCCACTTTGTCTGTATCTTCTCATTCTCTCCCATATCCATTCCAATCATTTTTGTTTTTTTATCTAAATATGAAACAATCACAGGTTGGTTTTGTATGTGAGAAAAGAATAATGATTACCCAAATAATTTCTATTCCATTTTTTCTTAGATCTTTCTTTGTCTCTGTGTAGAGAATTTCAATGTATTTCAATTGTTATTCCTTTTCATGCTTACCTGCTTTTCAATTTTTCATTTGTTGACTCTTCTTGAAACCCAGCCAACAAGCCTATCATAGGAATTTACAACCATATAGAAAAAAATCTTTTAGTAGGCACATAAGAAAAGAAATACTCTGATTTGGTGTGAAATTGAAAATAAAAAATTTATTTACAATAGTTTAAATTGGAACAGAAATAAGGATGTAAATGCTGACTTAAAATATTCTTTTGCGTGATCAATAAATGTGAAGCTGGGTAAATAAAGAATTTTCATTTAAATGTGGGACATATAATTGATAAAGTCAAAAATGTTCTTTGTTATGAAAGTTCTGACCTGTCTGCAGTCAAGGCTAATGGAGATGCTAGAAAAGAGAGAATATTTCAAGTTTGCATTTCTTTATTAGTATATCCCTGATATAGCAACACCTTAGCACAAGTGAACAGAATAGCTGAGAGAAAGGAATGATAAACATCCATTATTCTCAAAGAGATTTTTATATATTGCTCTAACATACTAAATGCAAACATATATATATATATATATATATATATATGGAGAAATTTGACTTTAGACTGTGGCTTTTATACACCTAAATGTAAGTTACAATTTTTATGTGCTTGATTTTTGTTTTAGAGCTTTTTCAGGTTCAAACTATAATCCTTCTCTATTTTTCTTTCAGATCTGGCCTCTCTGCATAACTCTTGTGCCTTAATCTTAACCAAAGGGAGATAACTAGCCTTTTGGATTCATACATGGATAATATAGCAATTATTAAAAATGTTGTTGGTGATGAAGACTGCATGCAAAATTTTGGTAGCAGTGATATGATGATGGCTTGTTCTGCATCTCTCTAAGTGGGTTTCAAAACAAATTCTTAGCTTTTAGTTTTAGATATGTCTGGAGTTTCGGGAATTTTAAAAATCTTATTCTTTGTGTCTGTGTGACTATCATTTGGACAACAGAGGAATGAATTTGGATTTTCACTGGTCAGTGATTTTGTTCGTATTTAATTTCATGCAGGCATTGTTTATGTTGCATCTCATCTGGGCTTGCTATAAAGACATCATCTATGCATAAGTTAATTCTCATAGCATATTGCCAATGAGACGTTGAAAGGTCTTAGCGGTGTTTCTCAATTTAAAAGACATCTGTCTGAACTGAAAAAATCTGGAGGTTATGGTTACAACCATTTTTAGAATATCCTTCTCTGTTACTGGAATCTGGTAGTAAACCTTAATCAGATCCAGTTAAAATAATACTGTCATGCTCTGAAATCCTAAGGTGAAGTCATATAAGTGTCGGACAGGATAGCAGTCCAGTATTGTTGATGCATTGAGTCATCGATAGTCAATGGATACATGAAAAGATTCTGAACCTTGTTTAGGAATGAGGTAGAAAGGTAAAGTGTATGGACTTTCAGAGGGTTTAATAATACCATCTTCAATCATTTTCTGGAACTCATGTTTGGCATAACTGTATTTCTCAGGTGATAATTGTTGAGGAGTTGAATAGACTGTGGTCCTTTGGTTCTTATGTGGTGCTTTGTGTGTACTTGATTGTATCAATGATATTGAATGATTTGGTAATGTCTGGATACTGGTTGATTATCAGGGTTATTCATTTATTATTTCAAGTTATTACATATGGATTTTTATGTATCTTTATGGATTTCCATATACCTTTATTGTTGACTCGCAGTATAGCCTGGTGTTGCTCAGGTGTAATGAAATATTTAAAACTAATCCATGGTCCTGGAGCTCAGACTCTTTGGACGTTGGCAATAAAGACTAAAAAGCAATAGTTGTTTCCAGTTAAAGCAAAACCGTAGACTGAAAGAAAAATGAATGGATGTAAGTCAAATTTTGATTTCCTGCTATCAATATCAAATAAGTTTTTTTTTGTCGTAAACTGAATTCTGAAGGCTAAATAGGTCCTCTGAGTAAATGGTATCATAGCTGAGACTAAGAACTACAATTATACCTGCTTAGAGCCAAACCTGAAGCAAAAACTAAAATAAAAGGGCTGAAAAAAATACAGACACACAGGCAGATAAACAGACACACACAAACATCTTGCCTTTTATATATATATATATATATTATTGATTTTCTGCACTATTGTAAGAACTGCAATCTTGAAACTTCTGAATATTGTTTCTTATGTCTTTGTCTATGAATGTATCAAATTTGATTAAAATCAGACCACTCCTTCTATAACCCGATTTTTTCGATTATCGATTTTTGATATTTATTGGGGGTACCTCGGCACAAAACCTAGCTAAGAACACTCGCAGACGCTTATAGTACAACTGTGTAAATTTTCAAGAAAATTGGTTCAGCCATTTCGGAGTCTATAGGTAATGGACACACACACACAGACACACACATACACACACAGACAAAGTTCCATTTATAAATAAGTTTAGATTTATATTAAATTTATTTTTTATAGCTTATTCACCCTTTTGTGGGTTATTTAAAGCTGAAATATACTTCAGGTACTGCATCCAATGTCAGTTACCTTGTCTATAACTTCGAGTGACAAAACTTCTACCACGTTTGTGAACTTAATTCTCTGTGATATTATTTTACTGACAGAAAAAAGGGCTTGTAATTGAATAAACCACTTCCTAATATTTGAGTCATCAAAAGGTGGTAGATGGTGGTTTGCAGATACTTTAAAAAGTTCCTCATGAGGGTTAGATATTTTTGCTGTTAAGGGAGAAAAAGAAAGGAATAAGAGGATTGATTTTTCTGTTCATGTTTGTGAGAAGGAAGTAGTGATAAATTGTGGGTGAAGGAAAAAGAGTGATAGACTGTGCTGACAAGCATACAATGACAAGGAAGGTAATGGTTGCTGAGCAAAGCTATGTAAAACTATGTAGTAGAAGTTGTGATGCTGTTGAGGTCAGTGTCTGTATTTTGGATGCAAAATTGTTCTGTTTCAATATATATTGCTTGTTTTGACATGTGTGTATTAGCATTGATAAATGCCTATATGATGTGTGTATGTGTGTCTGCATAATGGAAAGAGTCTGTTTTTATCTATTTGCAGTGGGCTGAAGGTTCTGATGTCACTGAAGTAGGTTGTTACCAGCTTTTGACCTGGCTATTGTCACATCGGTGCATTTCATGAGATACATTTTATCCCTCTCCTGGTCATTTATGATGTAGCATTTGGACATAGTTGAGAGCAAAACTTCATACTTATTTGACAATTTGAGCTAAATGTTTGTACCAAGGAAAATGTGTGATGGTTTAAGGAGAAAGCAAAACTTATTTTTTAACCAATCATTTTTAGTCAGCTACAAATCTAAACTTATTTATAAATGGAACTGTGTGTGTGTGTTTGTGTGTGTGTGTCTGTTACCTATAGACTCCGAAATGGCTGAACCAATTTTCTTGAAAATTTACACAGTTGTACTATAAGCATCTGGGAGTGTTCTTAGCTAGATTTTGTGTCGAGGTACCCCCGATAAATATTGAAAATCGATAATGGAAAAAATCGGGTTATAGAAGAAGTGGTCCGATTTTAATCAAATTTGATACACTCATAGACAAAGACATAAGAAACAATATTCAGAAGTTTCAAGGTTGCAGTTCTTACAATAGGGCAGAAAATCGATAATATATATATATAAAAGGCAAGATGTTTGTGTGTGTGCCTGTTTATCTGGCTGTATATCTGTAATTTTTCAGCCCTTTTATTTTAGTTTTTGCTTCAGGTTTGGCTCTAAGCAGGTATAATTGTAGTTCTTAGTCTCAGCCATGATACCATTTACTCAGAGGACTTATTTCGCCTTCAAAATTCAGTTTACGACGAAAAAAACTTATTTGATATCGATAGCAGGAAATCAAAATTTGACTTACATCCATTCATTTTTCTTTCAGTCTATGGTTTTGCTTTAACTGGAAACAACTATTGATTTTAAGTCTTTCATGCCAACATCCAAAGAGTCTGAGCTCCAGAACCATGGATTAGTTTTAAAGCTTTCACTACACCCGAGCAATGCCTGGCTATACTGCTAGTTTAACATATTTTTAATTGTATGTTTTCAATGTTGATTAATAAGTCTTATTTTTAGATTATTGTTTTTTTTTAAATTATTTTTGACTCTTACTGTTAATGCTTTATTCATATTTTTACTTTTATTTTTAGTATGTCAAGTATTATTAGGACCCCCTGCAACCTGAAAGGATACAGCACATATAAGAAGTATTGTTTGAATAAAATTTCTTAATCATATGAATAAGAATTGTGAAGAAATTATTCAACTCATTACTTATCGTTTATAAATGATTATTATTAAGCATTTTAAATACATTGCAGAAAATACTCTTCAAATTAAACATGGCTGAAATTGATTTTCTTAATTTGTGTAAAAGTGAAAAGGCATAATAGCATTAGGTATCTATGGAATGTTGAAAGGTGAGAAACAAAAAATCTCAACAAACAACAATAAAAACATTTAAAATACATGCTCAGTGCAAGGGAATATTTGAACATAGAAGCAGTTTTTAGATTTAATGGTTAAAATTTGCATGCAAATTTATTGAGATTTTTTATATGTCTATCTATATTGATATATGCAAATTAACAGAAATTTCTTAGATGGTTATCTATATAGGATGTGTGTTGTGATGCAGTGGATATCAGCTTGGAACAAGAAATTGGGGAGCCAAATTTGAATTCCAGTTGAATTCCTTGCATTCACTTACGTGCAAATACCCTTAGGAAAGGTATTAATCTGTCTCTTCTTTCCAGTTATGGGTTAAATATCAGGGCAGATTGGGCTTTATATCCTTGACTGGCAATCAGTCTACCATAGAAAGTAATGGCAACTTACTGTGGGATAATCTTCTGCTTAGTCAGTCATGTCTCTTTTGAGACATGATCATCCAAGTGTTTGTCACATATGGCACTTAACTAACTGACTGATACTGATATATATAAAATTGATATATTGTGAAAACTACAATTTTTTGCCTGGCACAGGCCACCTGGCACAGGCTACCTGGCAGGTAGGTATGATAAACAAATACAAACTTAGACTAGCTTAGTACCCATTTACTGAATATGTGGGAACTGGGTAAATTTTGACCAGCGGCCAAAGCATACACATTTACATTCCCCACATTAAAAATCGACCTTGTGTCACAACTTACCCCAGTGTTAGGGTTGGGTAAATATAATTCTTTGTTATCATGGACCAGAACTTCTCCACTCACATCCTGGAGTGACACATTGATCACAGGAGATCAAGGTGATGACCAAGGTGATGCTGGATTGATAAAACTGGACAAAGAGAACAATGACAGAGTGCATGTTCATGACAGGAAAAGGGAAGCACTGGTACGTTTGTCAATGATCCGCAACCTTCAGCAATGAAAGTGGGAAGAAGCAAGCAATATGCAAATTTATTCAGCCCTTTTATATCTTTATCTGTATTGATATATGCAAATTTTTATTGAGACTGCTTATATGATTATCTGTATTGATATATGCAAATTTATTTAGACTTTTTATATGCTTATCTATATTGATATATGCAAATTTATTTAGACTTTTTATATGATTATCTATATTGATAGATGCAAATTTATTTAGACTTTTTATATGCTTATCTATATTGATATATGCAAATTTATTTAGACTTTTTATATGATTATCTATATCGATATATGCAAATTTATTTAGACTCCCTTTATGGTTTATCTATGCTCTAATGTTTAATGAAAGAATGGAAAGAATCTCTTGAATGATGATCTATAATATTTGTACTCACCTGGCTCTTCCAGAAACTTAATTGAAGTTAAAAGGAAGTATAATATGCTCAGCTCCAGTGGGCTGTCTTCACAAGCAGTACTCTTTGAAGTGGGAGGAACAAGGTTAATCTTGATACCTGAAGGAGAAAGTAGAAATGTTGAGAGAGTTTGAGCAGTTTATGTCTTTAGTCCTGTGTACCAATGTGATTTCCAGTTTGAATCTATTCTTGTACCATATTCCATTCAAGCAATAGTGCAGTTAAATTGTGCATATATTTATCAATAAGTACAGTAGGTTTATAGCTAGTGGGTTTTTAATGTTTTTTTTAAGTTGAAATATAAAACAAAATAAATTTTGAATAAGTAGCTATAATATTCAGTCATGTAATTTATTTATATTTTTACAGTTTTGTATGTAAATGTGTGTGTGTGTTAATTTTGTGTATATTTTGAAGAATAGCCTTCATATTTAAAGTGTGTTGTTTTTAAAAAATAAATAAATTCATTTGAAGTTTGGAAAAATAAGAATCTGTTGATAAAAATTTCACACAAAGATTCCAACTCAAAGTTTAGTTCTGGTTGCAGATTGTTTGATGTTTTACTACTGGCATGCTATGTGCTGTAAAGAGCTTGATTTTTACTGATGTTGTGGATATTAGTGAATTGTTAGTTCTTTTTACTGATGATTTTCTATAAAAGGGTAAGGGAAGTAATCATGTTGTGTAGATAAGCTACTATTTTTGAGTCACCATGATTTGGTCTTTCAAGCTAAACAACTTCCAAGTGGTCTTTGGCTTGACTAGATTACTACTGAAAACCTTTCTTTTTATAATCCTTTGGAGGATCATAAATCAGATTTTAGGTTTCTTTTTTAATTTACTTTAGATTAAGTGTGATTGATTAAAAAATATTTCTGTATCATGTGATCTACATTCCATTATACCAATGCAATTTCTTTTTAGCAGTTTCTTCTGGAGCCACATTGAAAACTTCGTATATCACCAACGTTCAAACAACAGTACTTTCAGTTGGAATTTATAAAATCATTCTCTGAAAACAATTTTTGAGGAAAATAGATTTCAATAAACCAATAGCTGTTATTGTTCTTTGTAGTGTTGATGGCAACTTTCATACATAATTTTTTTTGTTTGAAGTAATGTGGAATGTCATCATCTTGATTATGTCATTATTTTATTTTTGTGTTATATATGATGTCCATTTATGAAAGTTCTCAACTGATGTGGTTTCAGTTATCAACACAGTTCTTTGTGATTCTTTAAATTTGAAGAAGGATTTTTTTTTGCCAAGATCCACAGGCTTCATTCACTTAAAAATATCTTTAGCCATTGATCTTAGAAAGTGTCTGTGTACAGCTAATAGTTTAAATTTTTATAAATGGGTTTAGTGCATTTTTAGTGAACAAAACAAGATCTAGATTTAAAATTCAAATTCTCAGCACTGACTCATTGATTTTGTGAGAAAAAATAAAACTTGAATTACAAAACCTTGCTTAGTACACACGTAAAAGCGAATCCAAAACAAGACTCACAAAATTTCACACCTTGATGTGAAATGTTTTTCGCCCAATAGAAAACTAGGAAACATCTGAAAACAAAATTCAAATAATCTTCAATTATCAGAAACAAATTATTTTATGGACATTTTTTGTGAACCAACACGAAGTTTGTTTGTCATTCAATTGAAAGGCCAGAATCACATCCAGGAGTGAGTTTCCAAATGACCTTTTTGAGCCCCACAAACGAAATAAAAGATGAGCTAAGTTTGACTGTCACCAGATACAAGAGGACAAGTGTAATTAACACGTCCCTTGACAAATGTCAAGCGATCGTTATTATTATTATCTCTATCTTTCTCCCTCACCTCTTTTATTCTCACGGTTCACCTGTCTGCCTTTTCTTATACTTGATAACTGAACAGAACTCTTTAAGACTGAGAAAATACCTCAAAGACACTCCTATCCAACAATAAAGCTCATACATACCTACACACATATGTTCCTGCTGACATACACATAAATTACTACTACGAACTCTCAATAACCTTAACTTCTTAATACTGTTTCTCATTGAACTTTTAACTTATACCAAATACATCTTATTATTTTCTGTTAATAAATTTCTATTTAAACATACAAAAGGTATACTTTTATTCTTCCACAAATCTACCTGCCGATAACCTTCTGATAATTCTGATAAAACTTAAGTTGTGAGGGTTGTCAGTTATGTTAGTAAATTGGCCTTGTACCAGACATGGCTGACTGTCTTTACAGCTACAGTGGTGACCCCCTCCTACCACACTGGTAACCCCTACTACTGCCACACTGGTGAGCCCTACTATGGCTACACTACTGAACCCCAACATTTAAAAAGAACACACAGTGGAAATCTGACAGTCCCAACTACTACAGTGGTGACCCCTACTACTGCAAAACATTCATCTTGATCTGATGAGGCTATTTAAGAACATGACTAGAGTTTTAAGCTTAATGTTTTGACTTTGTAACAATTTGTGGTGTTAGGCAAAACTATCTCTACTGAAGCCTATTTTATATTAAATTTTCTAAAAATGCTGTTTAAAACAGTTTTACAATATTATAGGGATAATTAGACTGTTGTCTCTCATATGATGGAATTTGAATATTGGAATTATATTTTTACTATTGTAGGCAGAATTTTTCATTTTTGGTCATCTATATTTTGCTTTTATCACATATGAGTAAAGAAATTTAACTCACTAATCACCTAAATTTTGAACTAAGTTGACCCTCTGTAAACAAATGTCTTTTTCACTCTTATTTTAAGTAAAAAACTAAAATTTTCCAAAGTCCAGTTAAAAATGTCATTTAAATCAAATAATATTTGTTGAATCTAATATTTCAATAAAGGCTACTTTATTTTTGGAAGGTTTTTAATTACAGAATTTAAACATATTGCCAGTAGATATCAATCTATACTTTGATGAATAAGTAGCACAGTATCCAATTACAAGAGATATGCCAAACTAAACGCAAGATATTAGGCCACTATTTAATAGTGCAAAGGCCAATTCACCATCAGAGTGGGCCATTTCATTTGCTAGCCTACCATTGGACAAATTCCTGGGTGTGTATCTTACTCCTAATAGAATGGAACCAATTTGATCATTGGTTCTGAAGCCAGGATTACAGGAAGGCCATGATACTAAGGTAAGTCACCTTAAATTCTCAAAGTTGATATCAATGACTTAATCAAAGTTAATTATGGATGACAAAACTTGACATTAAAAGAACAGTTCAAAACCTGGTTTAAGGATGCAAAAATAATTCTTATTTCTTACAATAAACTTTGTGGTATTTCTTGTAATTAAAACCAAAATCAAGACTTCAAAAATATTTAAATTATTACAATTTTTTTATAAGTTTGTGCTACAACTTATAATGCTTTTAATCTTTATCTAGGTGGCTGTGATGAGTGACATATATTATACAAATTTATAAGCAAAATATAACATGTGTATCCAGTCTACACTCTCAGGTATGAACAAAAAATAGTATGGCATGTCTTGATTATTACAAAGTATGGACATGCATTAAATATATATATATAGTGTTGTGTTATGATGATGCTTAATGTTAAGGTTGTTGTTTTTTCAGTTGTTTACTGATAAAAAGATATTTTGGCAAGCAGCTTTTTTGTTGTAAAATGCTTGATATCTAGACAGAGATAGAGATAGCAGATGGAGAAAAAAATTCCTGAGGAGTGAGAACATCACAATGGTACCTCCACAAATTTCAAAGTTTCCATAACTCTGCTCAGTTAAATGATAAACTTCTCCACATTAATCCTATATATATATATATATATATACACAAAATAGCTGTCTACTCAATTGAGAGCATGGCCATTTTCTTAAATTAATCATTGGTTGTTTTGGCAATAATTAAGCAAATGTGACATACAGGTTCAGTGTTATCTTTATGTACTGCTTTTCATAGAATGTTTCTGCCATTGAAATGAAGATGACATTTAAAGCTAGCATAGGATTTGCCATTAAAATACACACAGATCATGTTAGTTTTAGTTACTTGTTAATTTCAAGCAATCTCACTTGTCAATTTTGTTTAACATATGGTTATTAGAACTAAATTCAGCATATTATAGTTATTTAGTTTCAAACAGGTTAGAGTTGTGGTAAATTATTCATGAGGGAATTGAAAATTTCTAGATCTCTTGGGCGAGGCACCAAAACATTACAAGTGATGAAAGAAAAATGAGGGAATTTTCTGACCCAGAATTTGCTTCAAGACTCATCTGTCCAGTAGGTAGTACAATTCTGTTATATATGTATACATGACTGGAATGTTCCTGTCCTCTTAAATATGTGGACACTATTGGGGTAGTAGAGGAGAGTGATTATACGGTCTAGCATTTCACTAACAGTGTATCTACTTCACCCAGCATACAAGTCTTGTACTTGTTGATATACTATTATTACTAACCTCTGTTTTGAAGATATACTTACACAAAAAATATCTTGAAATACTAAAGAGTAGATTTATTCAATAAAATTGCCATTGGCTTTAAGACAACTTTGGAATCTCCTGCATCTCTTCTGGATGGTTTCATTGTTTAAGTTAGTGAATGCTTGCCTTCAGTTCATCTTTAATATTACAATGAGTTTTGTTGGTCTTTTGCTCAACTGTGCTGCACAAATAATAATCAAGGGGATTGTAGTCTTAGGAGTTAGGTGACCAGATACAAGGGGTGAGGTAGTTACAGAAATTGTCTTACAGCCATAACTGGGTTCTCCTGCTTGTGTGGCCTGGAGCAGAGTCCTGTTGTCGGACATAGGGTCTTCCAGCAACCACTCTCTTGACCTAAGGCAGCACTACTTCCTCAAGGCATTTTTGTTGGTCTCCCTGTTGAATTTAAGGCATTCACCAACAAATTTGGGAGTTCTTTTCTTATCAGAATGAACTGTGATGCTTTTGTACTCACCAACAGACTTATCCAATTCTTTCTGAATCCTTTGCACTGCCCTCAGAGTGACACCCAAACACTCTGAAATGTTTGTAGTGAAGCTTCTGGCCTGAAGGTTAAGCAATACAGCATGATATTGCCAAATTTCTAGCAGAGAAATAGGTGTGAGTTTGTAACCCTGGGTTTCACGCTCTTGTGATCGTCAGACAAACTGATTAATTTTTTTTAAAAATTGGCTATATGTAGGGCCGTGTATATTGGTGTATTTTTGTCAGAGTGGGAGGAAATTTGTCGTCATGAGAGATGCAGATATATATACAGATTTGTACACACATTGACGTGAGCAAAGACACACACACACGTGCATGCGTCCACCCACCGGGGCTCACACAAACATATTTGCAAATCGTACAGGGCTCGGCATATATATGTATATATGTGCCGTTGCGCACATACATACACATTCGGTTGGTGTATTCAAATAGTGTAGTGATGTCAATGCGCGGGCAGTTGTCAATTTCTCATACTTACATATGTGCGTACGATGGGGTCTGTGTGAAACTATAATAGGTAAAAATTGCTATTATTTTATTTAAGGCTGTATTGTTATTTTTTTATTTTAAAGTTGGTTATTAGCTTGTTTTTTGTGGTTGCGTATATTCAAATGGTAGAAATTCTAATTTGTAATGCTTGTTAGTTTTTATGCTTGTTAGTTTTTATGTGTAGTGGTATTAATTTTACTGCAGCAGAGAGGAGTAATTTACGATAATGATGATTGCGGACAAATACGGTGATAGTAATATTTGATGATAATAACAGTTGTGGTAGCAAATAGTTATTGTAAGGCGTTAGTAGTGATTAGTAATGGTGGTGTAATGATAATAACAATAAATGCAATTATTATGGTGGGAGTTTGAACTAGAGAATAATTGATAGGATTATGGTATCAGCAGTTCTTGTTTTTTTTTGTTTTTTTTATCCATTTGGTATGAATTGTGATAATAGGTGTTTATTTTCATGTTTGCATTTGGAAATTAGTTCTGATCTTAAGTTTAGTAAGTTCTTTTGTGGGTATGAGAGGAATTGCTACTTTTTCATGTAGACAAAGCAGGCATTTTTTTTTGTAATGTTGGTGTAGGCAGGTGCTTTTTCAGTATTTTCCAGCTTATTGCTGGTGAAATATTTCTGTCTTTTAGACGCCATACATATGTAGATAGTGTAGTGCTGTTCAAGTATTTTCTGTTGGAGAATGAAATATTGTGGTTGTTTTTTTCTTTTTCTTAAATGGTCCCTCAGTGGCACCGATGTAGTACATTGTGTTGTTGTTTGCAAATACCTTAGTTTTATATACTATGTTTTCTCTGGAGTGGACATGTAGTTCCATTTCTGCAGTTGCATTGAGGTTCTTCGGTTGCATTATTGTAGGTTGTTAAATTTTTGTTGTGGCTTTTTATTATTTGTGCAATATTTTTTGTGCAGCTGTGACTGATTTTGACATTATTTTTGTTGAATATTTTTGCTAATCAGTTTGTCACTGGGAAGTGTTTTTTTATTAAGTTCAGGAATGTCTTACTAATGTTTGTTTTGACGGCTTTGTTGTATGGTGGATTAAACCAGATAATATTTCTTTTTCTGTTTTTGCTTTTTTGTTGTGGAGGTGTATATTGTAGCTGTTGTTTGTATCCACATCCTTTTAGTGCCTCATCATATGTTGTTCTTTTGTTATTGAAAATGTGTATGTTAGATGAGTTTTCAGATAGTCTGCGGCTGATTGATATGAGTATTTGTTTGATGATTGAAGGTGGTTGGTTGGAGGATGTGTGTACGTAAGTTGGATCATTATTATCTTTTCTGTATGGCTCACACATACTGCTGTCGAAGCCAAGGGTGACATCCAGGAAGTCCACTGTCTCTGCACTCGCCTCCATCCCTATTTTGAATTCAATGCATTTTAGAGCGTTTTCTATTTTTTTCCTGAATCTATCTAATTTGGGACCACTGGGTTCACTCATCAGGACAAGTCCGTCATCTCTGTATAGTCCCATGTCCTTCCTCTCCATGATTCCGGCGTGTGAGAGAATGAGCATACCCACTAATTTGCATGTTGCTGCTCCATCGTAGCTACACATTGTTACATTGAATAAGTCATGGCTCTGTTTTTTTGTCCATGGTTCATTATTGTGAAATAATAGAGATTTGCGGCAGTGCTTAATTATTTTAATATCTTCATTCGTAATTTTTATATGTTGTTGTGCTAGTTGTATAGCCTCATTTAATATGTTTTCCGTGATGGATGGGCAGAAATCCACCATGTCGAACTGGACGAAAGTGGCTTTGTCTTTGTTTTTTATTGTTGTAAACTACTCTATGACAACTTTGGTGTTTTTCCATTGGTTAAGACCTAACTTCCTTCTCAAGTTGGTGTTGATAGTTTCTAATATTTTTTGCTGATTTTTCCTATCTCATTTTTTGCAGGGTTGATTAGTTGGAATGCAGGTTTTTCTACGAAGTTGGTTTTCTGGTCTTTTGCTGTTATGAACACTTGATATTTGGCTAATCGGTTTATTCTCTCATCTATCTTTGATGGCTATATGTTTAGCTTCTGGGTTTATTGTGTTAATTGTGTTTGTGGTTGTCTTCTTGTATGATTGTGCAACCCCGCCAATCATGAGTCCATTGTAGGCAGTGGGTTCCATTGTGTATATGTTTGTAGTTTTGTCAGCCAATACGAATACCTTATTGGAGTTCATTATTTTATTCTTGTTCTCTATAATTTTCTTCTGAAAATTGTCCAAGTGTCTTTTGAACTTTAAGTTTCTTACTATATTTGCCATGTCATCTTCGAATTTTATCATTTCTTTACATATTGGTGGGCATTTCCTTGTATTGAAGTTAAATGTTTCAGTTGTTTTGTTCTTTTCTTCATTAAAGAAGAAATGTGCCTTCCATCTCATTCTTCTCATGAGGCTTTCGATTTTCTCCGTTAGTTGAAGTTTATACGAAGCTTGGGTGGATATAGGGATGTTCTTCAGTGAGTATCCTAGGTCAAACTTATCCATCTTTAAAAAAAGAACAATGTGAGTGCTCAACCTGTGGGGGAGGGAAGTCTATGTGAAAAGTGTATGTATATAATTATAAATATCAATATATACATGCAATTTGTTATATATATTATATTATTTATATATTATATATGCATGGTACTTATTTGAAAATGCTCAATATCAGTGATAGAGCTGACATATTCATATAGATAGGTGTGAGTTTGTAATCCTGGGTTTCACACTGTTGTGATCATCACACAAACTGATTAATTTTTTTAAAGAATTGGCTATATGTAGGGCTGCGTATATTGGTGCATTTTTGTCAAAGTGGGAGTAAAATTTGTCGTCATGACAGATGCAGATATATATATACAGATTTGTACACACATTGACGTGAGCACACACACACACACACACACACACACACACACAAACGCACGTGTCCGCCCTCTGGGGCTCACACAAACATATATGCGAATTGTACGGGGCTCGGCATATATATGTATATGTGTGCCGTTGCGCACATACATACACATTCGGTTGGTGTATTCAAATAGTGTAGCAATGTCAACGTGATTTTCTCATATGTACATATGTGCATATGTAGGGATCTGTCTGAAACTATGATAGGTAAAAATTGCTATTATTTTATTTAAGGCTGTATTGTTAATTTTTATTTTAAAGTCGGTTATTAGCTTGTTTTTTTTTGTTTTTTTGTGGTTGTGCATATTTAATTACTTGGGTTTTGGTAATAATAAAATTAGACCAGTACACAGTTGTATTAAAAAGTGTTCAATATTGTAGAACTTTTGAATATTCTTCATTTGTAAACGAGTTATAACGCTTTCTGTTTCGATTTGTTTTTTTTTCCCCATGTGTTCAGTAAAATATCTATCTTTTATCATAGAACTGCATTGCAAATTTGCGAACTGCATTTGTTATTTTTAGTAACTATTGCTGTTGCTTAGCGGAGTTTTATGTCAACACAAGATAAAATTGTCTCTGATGGTGAATGTTTTTGTGTTACCATCCTTATAATCTCTCTGAAGATGGCTCATGTGAGCTGAAAACTTAGAACCACCTTAATAAAAGATTATCCAAATGTTGGAGAATTTTTGTCTTAATTTTCAACTGAAATTAAAGCCAAAATACGATGTTTAAAATGGCTCATGATTAAACATAATAGACATTCATTGTCTCTTATATTTAACAGTATATGTTTAGAAAATATATATATATTATGGTGTTAAACCAAAAAGACAAGATTGGGTATTCCAAATATTAAAACAAAAACACCAGTCTACTAGTTTTGTCTCCACTCATCAGTACTGTAAACCGGGAAATATTATGAGGAATATACAACTGTTATGGGTGACATGAATGAAAGAGAAGGAAATTTTACTTTTGCTAATGATTATTACACCTGAAGATGCTAGAGACCTAGCAGAGTAAGTTCAAGCAAACACTCTCTTTGTTTACAAAGAGAGGGCTGCCTAGACCTGATAAACAGTGTCTCTAACTCCTTCTGATGAAACCAGTGTGATCAGGCTAAAAAAAGAGAACCAGTCCAGACTGAAATCCAGAGTGCAACTCAGATTAATTATAAGATGATTCGCAATGGAAGACCTATATGTATTTTAAATGGTATTACCAGACAAAAAATTTTTATTAATTATTTTAGCTGGTACATGTTGTTTGATCCTAATATCCAAATAGTGTGTCATTCTAACTATGTAATCAACTCCATAACAAATATCTATCTATCTATCTATCTATATATCTATATATATATATATATATATATATATATATGTGTGTGTGTGTGTATAATACATAAGAAACTGTCTAACTTAGGAAGTTTTATTCAACTTAAAATAATTTAGTACAAAAACAGATATTATTTATAGACTAGCATACTTCAGTCAAGGGAAAATCTCCAAGAAAAGGTGGGTAACTAAGTGGTTACCTACCAAATACACACACAGTTACTACCTCATTCTCATAATATATAGGTTTATGGACATATTATGTTGAAATGTTAGTTCTTATATGATCCTTAAAGTTAAGCAATGTCCAGCTTAGTCAGTACCTAGCTGCGCCACT
This sequence comes from Ascarosepion bandense, assembly GCA_037127315.1. NCBI lineage: Eukaryota > Metazoa > Mollusca > Cephalopoda > Sepiida > Sepiidae > Ascarosepion > Ascarosepion bandense. The sequence continues at coordinate 59,970 of JBBBDQ010000629.1, forward strand.
GGTTGCTGTAAGCTTAGATGTGCAGATGGTGCAATGAATAACAGCTCAGAATTGGAAATTGGGGAACCAAGTTCCAGTTCCAGTTGTGTTCATTATATTCACTAATGTGCAAATACCCTTGGAAAAAGTATGCATCCACCTCTTCTCTCCCCAGCTATGGGTTAATTAGCAGGACTTATATCAATAAACAATCATAATTTTCAAAAAATTCTTACAATTTAAAAATATTTTCTGCTTTTAAATAAACCTGGAAATGGTTGATAAGGTGTAAAAAACAAATCAATGAAACATAATGTTTACTTGAAGTGGTAAACCAGAGTTGCCAATAAACAGATATAAATATTCATGGAAAACAGAATTAGAAGAGCAGACTCTAGTAATAAGAATTTTTAAATTTACATTGTGTAAAGTAATATAAAATTATATAAAAAGAAATTTTATCATTCAAAAGTCATCAGCTGTCAAAACAAAAGTGTAAAATTCATGATTAATCCCCTTGACTAATCTCAATCAGTGGATGATCTACATTTTTTGGGCCCCGAAGCATGAAATATGGGTTGCCCTTGGAAACCAGCAACAATAAATCTGAGGATCTAACTAACAAAATGTAGGGCATGGATAGATTCAATGAGCCCCTACAGCTGGGGGTTCAAGCACTGTAAGCTGCTGTAGAAACCCCTTACTAGAGGTCAGAAATAATACTACCTAAACATATTAACTTTGTCTTCTTCTCTCACCTCTTCTCCAGGTGCTTCCACCTAGGTTATGAACTATCTCAGAAATCCCTTCATCTCTCACTCCCTCTCTTTCTCTCTCTCTGGCCCATCCCTACTGATCAACAACTAGTAGAAGTTCAGCTTTTTTTTTAGTTCCTCAAAAGATTTGACACCAAACACAGTGCTACAGCCAGGGACTCACACAAGAATGTAGCCGAAGTTAAATAAAGTTTGTTTTAACAGGTTAATATTGTGTCTCTTAATTATTATCCAAAACATATTAGGTACAAATATTACACTGCCAAGAAATTTGCCCAATTACAGGGGAATTTTGAGGACATATGAAATGGGTATCAGAGCATATTCTGAGGTCAACATTAGCTATTTCAATTCATTGGTTTATTATTCTATCACTAAAGTAGCCTCACTTTAATAACAAACACTTGAAAAAAACATCAATTTTGTTGAAAAATTCAATCATTAAAAAACTTGCTTCAGGAACCCCTCTGGGATTGGGGGGCACTGAAGTTTAAACTTCATTAGTTTCATAGTAGATCTGCCACCGACCTCAGTAATTGAGTTATAAAAGATTCTGTCTAGGAAATTAGAATAAAAAAGATTTCATCTAAAATGTTTAATAGATTTTATGTGTAGAATATTTTTAAATTACTTGTAAAAACATAATCAACCTTTAGCATTCTGTAGGTGACTGTTTTCACCAAACAAAATGTTACTCAAGCTGAATTTGAAGTTGAATTTCTTGGATGTGTAGTTATATCCTACTATGGCAACATCTAAAACAATCTTGACTGAAATTGAAAGCCAGGCTACCAAAATTTCAAATATATAGAACTAATATATAAAACAATATATTTTAAGAGATTCCCTATACAGTAAAAGGGGAAGTGATATTTATAAATGATGCAGAAGTTAAAATCAGAATGACTATTACATTCTCATATTATCTGTGGTACAAAACCATCAACTCGTGATGTCTTACAGACACTACTGTGTTAATTATACTTCCTGCTATATTCATCATGTGTTAATTGAGTGCGCAGACTGGAACACTGAGATATATTGCACTCAATGGCAGTAAAATAGTTTAAATTTTTAAAAACTACTTTTCTGAAAATATACATACTTACACTTGCCTCTAGCTTTATTAATTTTCAGCCTATAGGAATTTATATTTACGAATAAGTCTTCTGGTTTATGGCATTAAGCATATTCAAAAAACTTTCCCCATATTTTTGACTATTTCTTTTCATATGATACACTTTAGAGATTCAAAATTTTTGTACATATAATGTTTGGAAAGTAAGAACTGACAGAATAATTTGCCATTGATAAAATTCCTTCTCAGTTATAAGAATTTTGATATTTATAAGTTTAACTGATTTTATATTTATGCAATCTATGCACATAATGTTTTATTTTCTTTCATTTCTTTTTTTTTTACATAAAAGAATATTTTCTTTGAGCTTCTCTTAATTTTTTCAAATTTACAGTATTTAAAAAATGTTCTGTCAGGTGAATACTTGTCATGTTTATAAAGGAATAATAGAAACTCAGTATGATTGAGCACCTGTCTTTTCTGCTTAATGTGCCCCTTTGAAATGAATTATCTTATTTAGTATTCTTGTCTATTTCTTTCACTTTGAGGACATTAAAAAGTATCTGCTCCAACCTGGTGCCTACACCAACCAATGTAAAGTCCCTTTACAGGGACATAACATACCTGCTTTTCTATGTTTTATCTTCAAAGAAACAACAAAAAGTTCCAGTTTGCTTTTTTGCTACAGTTATCATTAAATGATCATCTAAATCTCTTTCTTTTTTTAAAAATAAAACATCTGTTTCTTTTAGATATCTTACTGAAAAGAAATGAGCCAAGCAACAAAAGAAAATAATCTCATTTCAACTTAAGCTCAGAAAAGAAATTTTAATATGATTCTTTTTATTAAGCATATTAACCAAATCTCTCCCTGCAATGCTGTGTCTGATAAAAAAAAAAATTCTCAACTCCCTTCAAATGAACAGTATTCAAAAACAGTTTTCACAGAAAGTGAATATCTTTTCCAAAGGATAATATTTCTTCTTTGATACAAGCTTTGATTGTTTTTTTTTTTTGCATGCAAGTAAGAATGGTACAATTTGCAACTTCAGAAATTTTGACAAATAGGCATTTTTAAATGTTGAGCCTGATATATATATATATATAAGCAGAGATAATTCTTTTTAAATGCAATACTCTGAACCATTCTTTACAATCACAGCTTCAAATACACTATTTGCTAAGTTATATTGAACAAGTTAACTATATAATTTTTTTTCACACAATAAAAAGGATTTGTAAACTATCAAATCCACTGAATCAAACCTACCAGGGCTTCTTATTTTTTTACATAAAACTTTTTTTTGTAGCTTTGTTGTCTTTTGATGCTTTGCTCTTATCACTAACTTAGAAATCATCATGGCCACTATAAATGGAAGATATAACTTGTCTTAATTGATTTTATTAGCTGCATATACATTCTGAATTTAAATCTCATGAACAAGTCACACACAAAGTTTCTGTAGGTAAATATAAAACAGAAAAATATCAAGATGTGTCACAAGTCATATATTAATTAATTTATTTAACAGCTGTAAGGGTATCTCTGATTAAGTGAGCACTTAATATAATTCTATGTTTATGGTTCTCTTCTATCCGCAAGATATACCTGTGGCCAGTTAGTATGGATGCTTCAAAAAAAAAAAAATTCCCAAAAACTATGGTGCACAAATATTTTCCCTTCAGCAAATTCATTACTGAAAGCCATATTGTTGATAATGATTCAACTTCACTCAGTAGCATTTAAGGATTCTTTTGATTTAATTAGATCTTTGGTAAACTATATAATTAGTGAGAGTTATTTATTGAAAGTAATTATTCTTGTCTTGTGTCTTTGAAAAAGAAATAATAAATATTTTTTGCTTTTAGGAAGATATCAAGTATCATCCACATTAAGGAAAGTTGGGTCAAAACATGTGAGTTGTTTGAGGCATTCTGAACTGAGACATTGTTCAAAGACTTAATTTTATTAGCTACAGCTTAAAAAGAAAAAAGAAAAACAGATTTAAAGTCAAAGTTCTATGCCAGATTAAATAGAAGTATACTTAATACAAAGAATTAACCTTTTCTAATTGCAAATAATTTCTTGCTCATCAACAAGTGATTCTTATTCTGTTTGCATTGTCCAAAACTACATTTTTTTTGCTCAATATCATCTGTTTGTATTTCTGAAACAAGGTATTGTAACTATTTACACTATTTACATTGTTTCGACTGTTGTTCTCATCTTCATTGTTATATTCACAATGTTTCGGCCATTGTACATGCCAGCCTTCTTTTGGTGATATATGTTGGAATTTCAAACTGAACCCTTTATTTTGTCCACTGGGGTAGATTGTTTTCGTTCCATGTGTCATGCTTTTTCTGGATATCTCAGTTTCCCTTTGTTAACTCAACTTTCCAAGTTTTTGTCCACCTCTGCTGTGGCCAGGTACTGAATCCACAACTCTTTGAGTCAAGTCACTGGATGACTTCAACCAATGCTTTTATCTACTGGGCCATATGTTGTGAAAATGACAGTAAAGATGAAGACAAAAGTCCAAACAGTGTAAATAGTGTAAATAATTACAATACAGATTCTTATTCTGTTTGTATTGTCCAAAGCAACTTTTTCTAGATCAATTTCATCGTCTTATGATTCTTGAGTCAGTTATTTAAGTTGGCTAGACTGACATCTAAACAGAGGATGCTCCCCTTGGATCTTTATCCTATCATGTCCAAGAGATATCACCTCTAAACTACTCAGTGAAAGTCTAGATAACTGGATAACTAGAAAGTTAAACTCAGCAAAAACTTCCTCCTATTTCACTATCAATGGTGTGATGAACATTCCAAACTGTGTGATAACATATTTATCTCCATAGGAGAAAGTTGTCTCCTGATAAATTTAGAACACTTTTTGTTAAACTCAGAAAAACTAACAAATCTCTTGGAAGCTAGATACTGAAGTCTCTTCTGGTGAATAGCATTAGTACTACATACATTAAGCAATGCAAGGTAATTAACAAATTGGATATTGTTGAAGTATGAAAGTGACTTGCAACAGTGTTTCCAAAAGAACTGGATTTCACTCTTATGCTGGTCAATTTTGATGGTTAGTTTTCATATATCATCAATAAAGAATGCACTTTCAATAGTTGCACTGTGGTTTAATCTAGATTTTAATATACAAAAAAACAATCAGCTGCTATCTCTGATACATATCTATAAGTTTACCATTTGTCCGGAATATTGCTGCCGTATATGGTCCAGTGCCCCTCCTATTTACCTTGAGCTCCTTGATAAAATCCAAAGAAGAATCAGCAATATTATTGGTCCTGATCTGGTGGCTCAGCTTCAGCCACTTTCCTACTGCCATAAGGTTGCCTCTCTGTGCCTTTTCTATAAATCCTTTATGGTAACTGTTTATATGAGCCCTTTGCTATGGTACGTAGACTTTTTTAATTTAAGCATAGTACTAGACTGGCATTGAGATCTTATCAATTTACAGTTGAGCTGGCTAGATGTAACTATAAATTCTATGCTGTTTCTTTTCTCACATTTCTTGCTTGTGGAACTCCCTTCTAGCTCCATGGTTTTTAACCAACTTTAATCTGAAAAAATGTAAATGCAATGTCAATCCTTTGATTACTCTTTTCTCTTTCTACTCATTATTAATGATGCTGTTCCAGATTCTTCCACATGTAACTCCTTGTGTATTGTGTAGCTTTACTGCCTTGCACAGGGTGATACCAATTAAAAGAAAGTACCAGTAGAACAAAACTGATGTTCCAAACAGTTTTGAAAATAATTTGTTGAAATGAGTTGCCTTAAGTTTTCCCCTAAGTTTGATAAGATTAATCAGACCTTTATATATACTGGGTTTTTCTTTGTTATATACTCTAGAAATGTCTCTCTTAAATATTATGTATAAGCATCCTTTTTGTTTCCATTTTTCTTAAAACTTTCTCATTGCTCACAATCTCCATGTCATTCATAGCAACTTTTTGTAGAACCATATCTCTATTGCATCTCCTCATCTGTGTGGAAATTGTCCTGTATTCACTGACATATAAGAAGAGTTGACATTGTATAGTAGTTCAACACTTTTTTCTTTTTTTTCTTATGAAATTTTTCTTAATAAGTCAAAAGACAGTAAGAGGATGTTTGTATAGTTGAGTAGTCTGGACAGTGATGAAAGGCTGCAGTACCATTTACTTCATAGGTGAGACATGGTCATTACTGACAACCACTGTCCAGTCATATGAATGTTTAACTGAGTAGTATAAATGATCTCCTTTTGATATTATGCGAGGAGTTATGTGAATTAAACTCCTTCTACTTTAGAACTGGGATTGCTCTTTATATGAACTAGGTAACCTAATTAGCTACAGCCAGTAGTAGATGGCAGTTATAATAAATGAGTAGTTCAAAGGTAATATCTCTTGAATATGATTGAGTAAGGGACCAGGGCAACATTCCTATGACTGACAATCACTGTCCAGTCACATGAATAATTAACGTAACTTAAATGATCTTCTTTTGAGATTGTTATGTGATTAGACATCTTCCATTTTAGAGCTAGGGTTGTTCTTTACATGAAATGAGTGACCTAATTTGCTGCAACCAAAACTAATGAGAATTTTAGATGAGGAAAAGTTTGTGCAATTGAGACCTGATACCACACTTGATAAGACTAAAGCTAAACTTAAATTTCAAAAATGTTTACTCAAGCTATTGAAGAATAAGAACATTTCTGTGGACATCTATGATTACATTGGGCTGGTAGGTTCTGTATGGAAAAGTTTGCATTTAGCCTCAACATGTCAATAGAGTTTTGTTCAGCAAAAATTGGCCAAGTGGTTAGCCAATTTTTTACAGCCAGTGTTTAATGTTTATTTTGTTCATTATATTAAAGATCCCATCACTTTTGCTGATTTTATGCAAAATTGTCCCTTTGACTCTGATCATAAATTTATGTATTCATGTGATATCAGAAATTTGCTTACGTATGTCCTATTAAGAGAGACATTTGATATTTGTTCTGATATCTTACATCTGAGTTACTTTCCCTTCCTTTTTTGGAGTTTTTTTTCATTGAGTTTATGAGGTCTACCATGGACTTTGTAGAATTTAGATAGAACAGCATGATGTACAAACAAATCGCATTTTTCGGTATCTGAATACAGTCTCCAATTTGTTGCAACACCTCCAAATGAACCTCCTCAGGTTTTGAATTCTAGATGTCTTTGATGATATTCTAGTCTAATGGAAAATCAAATGAAAACAGGCTTACACTGGTGATGACTAAAAAGGCCTGGAATATGATAATGAAGCAGTCATAGTGTTAGAAATCACAGTGGTGATGTTGAGAGAGACTTGTTGGTGATAACTGGCTTATTGGCCGCATTCTCTGTATGAAGAGTCAGGTGTAATCAGGAATCTGATTGCCATTACATTGGATTGACTGAAGTAGCAGTGGTGACAACAAGAGAACTGTTCATGGTAGTGACAACAAGAGAGGTCATCCTGGTGGGGATGACTACATGTGACACCATTGTTGACAGCTGGCCTGTTAGTCTGGTACTGGTTGCCATTACAGTGGATTGATCTGTTGAACTGGAACTGTGTCAGTTATTTATAAGAAGCTTTCTTTTAAGAAAATCCAGGCTCATTTTTTTCTTTGGGGGCAATGTTCATGATTGACTATTGTATTTTAGATTTTTGTGGAAGTTTGTTTTGTGGACTGGTTGTGATGCTTAGAGTTCCTATGCAAAAGTTAACTTTTTTATTTTGGGTTTTACTTTCTTAGCATTCATATCCAACTGACATGTTGAATGACTCAGAAATAGATCTAATTGCAGCAGAGTATAGTATGGGTATTGTTCTGATGAGCTCTCCTCCTTGGTAATTCTACTGCATGAATTTAATTGTACTACTAGATTGGCAAGTTGGTCTCATTATTTTACTGCTGAAATAGTGAGATGTAAATATTCTATTCTAAGAGCTTTTTTTCTTGCACTTCTCACCTGTGATATTCTCTTCCAGTTCCTTGCTTCCCTGTCATCTACATTTTATGAAATTTGATTTCTTTTCTATTTTCTCAGTCCAGCAATAGATTTGTTTATCATATTCCGCTCTTCCCCTTGCTTCTTGGGCACTTATATAGTCTCTATAACTTAGCTAGGATTTATACATCACTACAACTTTCTTTACAGATTTAAATATAACATCAATCACCATTTTCTGTCTTCCTGAAACATGTTCTTTTATTATTCTTTCTTCTCATTAAAGTGTTCTTCTCATTCTTTTTCACTCCCAGTAATCCCTTATATCTGAGTAGCATTAACACAATGCTTTGGGTTAAATGATTAAAATCTATCTATCTATCTATCTATCTATCTATCTATCTATCTATGTATCTAGAGACAGACAGACAGACAGACAGACAGACAGAAGAAGATAGATAGATAGGAAAACAGGAAATGTGAAAAATATATATAGGAATTAAGTTGATGCCAAATTTTCTGTATTTATCACAGGAATAGATATAGTGAATATAATATGAATTCAAAAAGTTAATCCTATAATAATTGTCCTTATTCTGCTATTAAACTTATACAAAATAATGATATTAGGGATGTGCTGAGAAAGTACAAAGATATGTTTTGGTATACAATACAGAAGAATTTGTAAAGAGCTCATGCTTAAAAATTAAAAATACTATTAATATATAGTAGACTCATCAGTCAATTTCAATGTATGAGAGATAATAGTTTGATTTAGAACTGAGCTGCTAGACTATCCACACAGATAATTTGATTCGAGTGGTAAAGGCTTATGTTATTAATTATCAAATTTTCTTAAACTATCATTAAGATGCATTCTTGTTAAATTTGTAGGTTGAACAGTTTAATTGCACTCAGTTAAGTGCCATATGTGATGCATGATTGCACAATCATATCTCAAAAGAGACATGACTGACTAGGTAGAGGATTTTCCTGCAGTGGGTTACCATTATTTTTGTGATAAACTGGTTGCCAACCAAAGCTATAGAACCCAATCTGTCCTGCTATTTAACCCATAGCTAGAGGAAGAAGAGATGGATTAATATCTTTTCGAAGAGTATTTGCATGTAAGTGAATGCAATGAATTCAAATAGAATTAAAACTCGGCTCTTCAATTTTTTGTTCAAGAGAGTTGGATTTGGAGAGCTGAGTTCTAATTTCATTTGAATTTGTTGCATTCACTTACTCGCTAATACCCTTGAGTAATTTGTGCATAAATGTCAGTCAGTTAAGTGCCATATGTGAAACATGCTTGGGTGATCATGTCTCGAAAGAGACATGACTGACTGAAGGTTATCCTGCAGTAGATTGCCATTGCTTTCTGCAGTAGACTGGTTGCCAGCCAAGGCTATAGAACCCAATCTGTCCTGTTATTTAACCCATAACTGGAGGGAAGAGACGGATTAATATCTTTCCCAGGAGTGTTTGCGCGTAAGCGAATGCAATGAATTCAAGTGGAATTTGAACTTAGCTCCCTGATTTCGCATTCCAAGCCGATATCCACTGCACCACAACACACATCCTCATAAATGTACTTTGTGGAAATTTCAAAATACAAAAATTTGATTTCTACTTACTAAAATCCAAAGGATGCTTAAAACTATCTTGATTTGTTTAATATTTAACTAAAGCCATACTAAAAAAAAGGTTGCATTTCACTTTCGATTGTTTCTGAGATATGCCATTTCACTATTTAAGTAAAAAACATTTTGGACCTTCATATGTATACATTTACTTGGACATTTTGTATAAAAACATCATACAAAGAGCATACAAATCGTTTCAGTTGTGTGCACTTAATTATAAATTTTAAATATTAAATTTTTATAAACAGAACTTTTATTTTCCTATTAAAGATTTTATTTTGTTCACTATTTCCTATTGCCTTTTAAAATAATCTGCATTACTGCAAAAAGGAATTTTATTTAATGCTTGTACATTTTCCTTTAGTTTTCTTTTGCATTTTATTCTTGCTAAAGACATTGTTGTTTTTAAATTACACCACTCATCTACTATTTGTCCAGGCATTGAATATTGCTGCCACATCTGGTCTAGTACTTCTGCTATCTATTTAGAGATTCTTGATAAAATCTGTCAAGAATCTGCAACATTATTTGTTCTTATCTGACATCTTAACTTCAGTTAGTTTTCCATTGCTGTAACATAGCTTTCCTGTGCATTTTTTTATAAATGTTTCTATCGCAATTGCTTTAATGAGCTTTCCTCTTTCGTACCTTGATTTCACATATTTAAGTTCAGTACTAGTTTGGCAGCTAGGTCTTAGCATTTTACAATTGAAATGGCTTGATGTAACCATAAGTTCTATCTTAACAGTTTCTTCTTGCTTGTGAAGCTCTCTTTTATCTTCTTGCTTCCCAGTCAACTTTTATCTTCAAAGATTTAAATGCAATGTCAATTAGAATCTTCTTCATTCCTGTTTATTTATTATTCTCTTGCCTTAATAATGTCTTTCTTTTATTCATATTCTTTCACTTTCAGTAACTCCTTGCATCTTAAGAGATTATATAGTATTAAAATTACTATAATTGTTGAGTTAATAAACTTTATTATTATTATTAACTTTATTAAAATCTTCTCATATTGTCTTTTTAAATATTTGATTTTTCTAAGTAGAATCAAAATAGGATAACTTTGGTCATCAGTATTAAATATTGTGTTTTTCTTGGTTCTTGGTTCTTGGCACTATCAAAGCACAAAGAGCTGTATCAAATAACAGAAACCACAAGAACAGTAGCAGCAACAGCTAAAATGGGTATCACATTAACTTGAAAAAACTACATAATCAAGAGATTGACATTTGACATTATTTCAAAAGTAACTCAACTTGAGAAATCTATTTTCTTGGAAAAACTGTTTTAAGGGAAAGATTTTATAGATTTCAACTGAAAGTCAATGAATGCTCAGTCAATGAATGCTGAATGTTTCCTAAGAACAGGAACAAAACAATTCAGAGATTGTTCTTATGACCTTAAATTATCTTAATGCTCAGCACCTCTTATCTTTCTAAACATTTAGTAGAACTATATCTGTTATAATTTCATATTAAATATTTTAGTTATTCAATATTATTAATTTTAAACATTTGATATTTATCAAATAATAGCGACTATTTATGATCTTGCTACATTTATTATAAAATAAAAACCTACCCTTTCATAATATTTTTTACTCATGTAATAAACTGACTTTTTTATAATTTTGGTCTTTTTAGAGTCATATTTTAAAGTTAAGTGTTGCACAAGCTACTGCTGCTAAATGTAGTTGGCCTTGTTTTGAGGGTTGAATGTTTGAGGGTGTTTACTGCTAATCCCTTTTAGGGGAAAAGGGTGATATTTTGGCCAACAACACACAAGGAAAAGAAAAAGAAAACACGCCTTCACATGTCCTAAATGAAGAACATCATAAAGAAAATTTGAATATAATTTAATAACAACATTGACAACAATTAAGTAAACGGAAAAAGTATTCTTGGGGTTTGAAAGAGTTTGTTAAATTTTTAGAGAAATAAATTTTGAAAAACAGATCTCCATGCATGTATGGATTTATGAGTGTATATGTGTATATATAAATGTGAAGATATATGCAACTATGTGTATGAGTGTATGCATATATGTAGTGAGTACAAATAAAAATAACTCTCTTTTCTTCACTGTTTTCAAATTCTCGAGCTAGTGTGAAAATCTATTTTTGAACAATTGGGAAAAGGATTGACACCTACTAAAGGAAAAAGACCAAGACAAATTTTGCAAGCTTGTGTGAAATATTTAATAACCAATGAAAGGGGAGTGATTTACAAATTCAGAGAAAATAACAAATTGAACTTTCAGTGACCTATGTTCTATTTCTTTGGCCCAAAAATAAGTTTGCATTTGAAGCCAGTGTGATTGAGTTGGTTTGTTCATGTTTCTTGGTCAATCAGTCAGAGAGACAAAGAAGCAGAGAATAGTCAACACTATTCAACACAAGGCTGCTTGGACACAACTGTTCTAGAGACACACATTTGCACTCCTTCACCTTCTTGCATAATGTTTTCTTTATCTCTCTTTCTTCCTCTTCACCTACTCGCCATCCACAACAGAAAGAGACAAACAAAGACTTTACTACTATTTTATTGATACACACAGCAAAACATAGACCTATCTTTTTCTGCACAAATCACTCTTAATTCTTTAAACTCCTTACTACACTTTCTCTTAGAAAATTTTCACTGTTTAATAGTTTCATACATACAAATTGATCTTATACTTCTCAATAAATAAATTTTCATTTATTTATACAAACGAGACAATTTAATTCTTTTCAATCTTTTGTTAATCTTAAATAATGGGGACTTCAGTTAAATTTGGCACAAGGTCAGTTTGACAAACATGATCTGCTCTCTACATATATATTTATGGACATAAGTAACTCATTTAAGAAGTTTCTTTTCTGCAGTTGTCATTGGTGTTTTGGACAAGTATTTTATCTTACTTAGTTCAATCTCTTTGTATAATGTGAGTGTCTGAATGAGAAGATTTTCCTCAGCATAGTGAGTAAGTGAATGTGTTTTTATGTGCTCCTGTGTGTGTTTGCTGTGGGTACTCTCTGGGTGGATTTTGGTGTATCCTTATATAGGCTGGAAATAGGCTCCAAATGAAAGTTAAAATTAAATAACTTTTTCTAGTGTTTCTGTTGGTTTAGAAAATTCATGTGGTGTTCTAACTGTTATGTCTGTGTGAGGCAACACCACATCTGCTTTTATTGATCTATTTCTTGACTTTATAAAATTGTAGCTTTAGAGGAAATTTGAAAATATATTTTTATTTACTTTTGTGTATTTTCAAATATCCAACATAAAAAATGAAAATGACAAATTTGTGCACAGTAACTTATATATATATACTACGCAGATGACACTACAATATACTCCCGCACTAGTAAGAAACCTGTCGTGGCGGACAGACATAATCTTGCTGCTGACCTTGAATGGGATCTACACTCTGTGGTGAACTGGGGCAAGAAGTCGCTTGTCAACTTCAATTCATCTAAGACCAAGCTGTTGTCTGTCAACCATTACACGCAACCTCTCTTGCCTCCCATAAGCATGGACCAAGCGATTCTCCCTGAGAGCAATACACTATGCCTCCTCAGCCTTATCCTGTCCTCAGACCTCAAATGGAACCACTATATTGAATCCATAGCAAAATCTACTGTTAAGAAGGTTGGGTCACTATGTCGATCCAGGATGTTTTTTCCGCCTGAATCCATCCTGCATATATACAAGTCAACCATCCGTTCGTGCATGGAGTACTGCTGCCATTTATGGTCAGGCGCCCCTGCCGTTCTCCTCAGTGTTCTTGACAGGCTCCAAAGGAGAGTCTGTAATGTGATAGGTACTGATCTGGTGGCTAGACTGCAGCCACTTCCCCACTGTCGAAATGTGGCCTCCCTTTGTCTGTTCTATAAATACTTTCATGGCTTCTGCTCAGACGAACTTAAGTCACTGGTGCCTCCTCAACAGGTGTTTACTCGTGCAACCAAACTGGCAACTGGGTCCCACCCATTCACTGTCAGGTTAGCCAAATGCAGACGACAATTCTACTCCTGCAGCTTCTTCTCTCACACTTGCCGCCTGTGGAACTCGCTCCCATATTCTTGCTTTCCTGATGGCTACAACCTCCAGAAATTTAAATGCAATGTCAATACTCATCTACTAACCACTGGACTCTAGCTCTCTCCCCACCCCCGTATAACCTTCCCTTTCTCTCCACCTATGTATCTGTCATCGCACCTGCATTCTCAGCTTTCTATTGCTCCTTTCTAACTAGTTTGTACTCCTCACTCTTTTCTAATTAATCTTTTTACAGTTATGTAGCCCCCCCCCCCCCCCCCCGCACATCAATGGCATTTCAGCCTTGCTTGGGGTGAAATGATAAAAAAAAAATATATATATATATATGTGTGTGTGTGTGTGTGTGTGTGTATCTAACAATATATTTAATTATTATACTTTTTTTATGAAGAAAACTGTTTTAAAGGATGTAATTTACTTTCAACTTTCAAAAATCAAGTCATTAAATTGCATTTTTCATTTAAGCACTAATGAATATGCAAAATTGCATATAACAGGTGATATTTCTTTTTTTATTGCTCATCTTATTTTATTGCTCATCTAGTAAAAAATATTAATTTTAAAAAATCATAGAAAGTAGTACTTATGACAAAGTCCAAATAAAAGTAAATCATTTTATTGGTGTACTTTTGAGTTTCAAATAAATGGGCTGAGATTATTATTCTTTTTTTTTTTTTTTTAAGCAAAATCCACTTGGGATTTACTCAGTCTACACAGTTTTATTAAATATTCAAAACATTTCCTCCTATTCCTTAATTTAGTCTGTAATTATTCTAAGATAAAGCACTTATGGCAAATAAGGGCAATAAGATTTTAATGGAAGAAGCTGCCATTGACCACTACTTTGCAACAGGTAGTTATGACTTTGTTGCTGATTAAGATGAAGGTTTTCGAAATAAACAAATTTAACATTATCAAAAGAAATGAATTCAACATTTTTAATATAAATGAATGTTGACACATGGAGAAATTTTGCAGATATATTTTATGTAAAGAATATATATAATCCAAGAATAGAAAAATGTATATTTAGCTGTAAAGGAAGAAAATCATTTATAGGCTTTGCTGTTAGAAAAAGTGTGTCTGTGAGGAATATACCATACATGGTTGGCTGAAATTAAGAAGCCATCCTGCTATGGAAGAAATCGCATTTTGCATAGAGAAATTCTTTTGTTTTCGCTGTTATATTCCAGAGCAAAAGAGAAAAGTTGAAAGATTTATGCTTATTCTTGCATAGTCTTGAATAAAACATCACCTAGTAGGCATCATGGTAGAGAAGGTGAATTGACCCTCACACACATTAATGAAAAATACTTTTAAAATTCCAACCACTCATTTATTTGAAATACAAGTGTATCCATTTTTGTAAGCAATACACTATTTGAATGCATATTTCTCATGTTATTTTAAAATCTATTTTGCTTCCTAAGCTTAACATGTAATTTTTAGTTTTGTCTACTCATTAATAAAATTATTTATTTCACATTTTATCACTTTCTGTCAACAAAAGAAATACGAGCAACCTATTCACTTCATAGTGGAATTCTAAGCATAAATGCAATAACTTAACCAAAGAAATTGTTTGTTTGTTTGTTTGATCAATATGAAAACCTTTCTTGTTAACTGAAGCTTTTTGATATAAACTTGTTCTCATCATTTCAGTAAGAAAGCCACATACTAAGGCTTACAAATGTGACTTGTAGAGACAAAGGAATTGTTATAAAGGATAATCAAAGACTTTGTCTCTCTGGAGATACCCACGGCTTCACAGAGGATTGACACAAAGCCATGCTTTGAAAGTACACCAGCCACATTCCAGGTGTTGCTGTTTAGTAAATCAAGTAGAAACCTATCTATTCATCTTATTGAAAAGAAAAATAGCAGAGAAAACAAGAAAAAGAGTAACTGTAAAGTATTCATATATAGGTTTAGTAAAACAATAATATGAAGAATGGAAATCAGAAATGTAATCAAACATTAAATCAGGGTGAGTTAATGACTGAAGATTTTAGATTATTACTATTTATTTTTAATTACTGTTTGCATTTTCTAAAGAAAGACCTCAAGATCTTTTATGTAAAATGATAAATCAAATTTTTAGGTCTTAGTTAAAATACAATTGTGTAGTATTATAGCATTTTGACTTGTTATTTGTTATAGCCAATGTTAACAAGTTATAACTCTAGTTTTCTCAACTGAGCAGGAGGATCAATATTACCATTACCTGACATTGTTATTAGCTTAATTTTAATCTGAAATTTTCACTGGACAATAACCAATCTATATGATCTATAGAGAAATGCTGAGTTAAGTTATAGGGAGCTTGATCATGTTTCTTAAATTGGCCTCGAGCTAAACATACCTAAACTCCCCACAATTTAAGATTATCATCAGAAGGTTAGAAAGAATAAAAGTGTTTCATTTGTATGTTTAAGTGTAAATTTATTTACAGAACAGAATAATATCAATTTTTATTTTTGCTTAAATTCTTTAAATGTAAGTCATTTTCATGTTTTTTTTTTGTAAATTTTAATCTGCTTTCTTGTCTTTGTTATCCACCATTGAAGGTTTACTGTTATATGGATGATTTTTTTGAATTTGTTAGAAAATTCTCTTGCATTAGAGACTGAATTCTGTTCTTTCTTTCTCTCTATATGTATCTGCCATTCTCTACCCTAGATAAATGACCAGAACCCCAACCTCTCCAGTTAGTGTGTCATATATAGTGGCAGTTAGAAGTAAATGTAATCACTGCTCAATCTGGTTTTTGCCAAAAAAGTGAAATCTTTGGTCAAATGCTCATTATTTTCACTTTACTGGCCATTCCAATAGTGAGTTGTAAATTTTTCCCCTCTTTTTTAAAATCCTACCATTTCATTTCTGTCCAGTTTGATTTGGTATTGATTTCATTTTTGCTTAAATTCTTTAAATATTAGTCATTTTCATGAATTTGTTTTTTTGCAAATTTTAATAGACTTTCTTATCTTTGTTATCCATAATTGAAGGTTTACTGTCATATGGATGACTTTTTTTTTCTAAACATTTTAGTAAATTCTCTTGCAATAAGAACTAAATTCTGTTCTTTCTTTTCTCCTTCTGTAAGTGATCTTCTGATTTTACTGAGTTAAAACTTAGTAAATTTAAATTTTTTCTCAAATTGGAGTAGATACACTCTACTATCACCAAGTTCATGCTCCTCACTCTTCTTTTGAACAGGAGTAGAGACTCATCCCTTGTTTCCTGTTTAAGAAAGGGTTCCCAGTTTCTTTCCTCTTCTCAGGTTTAAATAGTAGTGTTGTCGCAAGCTTTTTGTAATATGTGTGGATGGTGGCTATGTCTCTTCACTCTAAGGGTACCGAGTTACCAATTTCCTTGTTGCTGCTTCTGACTGGTAGTTAGGAGCCCAAACACTTGCATAGCATCTTAAGAGGTTGCTCTGATCAACAGTTGAATAATATTGAGGTTATTTTAGTGCCTCCACTGAGCAAGCATGAGGCCACATTATGCTGCAGTCTGCACCAGTTTCCTTCCTACACATGCTGCATTTGACTTCTACTTCTACTCATAGTCTTTCCTTACCAAAAAATCTATAATTATGACATCCCACAAAGTAAGAATTAAAACCAAACCAGCAAAACAAAAATCACCTAAACTTCTTAACATCTCTTTCTGGAACATCCGTGGTATTCATACCATCTTTTGCAGCATTGAATCCTTCCTTTAAGTAAATTCATCTAACATCTTAGCACTCTTGACCCTTCTATTCCTTCCTCTGTGTTCTATATCCCTGGTTACTTTCATCTTTTTAGGAAGGACTCCAATGTTCATATGCATGGACTTGGCATTTATGTCAGTGAACATCTCCCTCTAGCTAGGGGGATTTCTCTGGAATCTTCAGACCATTCCTACATGTGTCTCTGTCTTTCTCTACTCAGCTTGGTTATCTTTTGATTTTCTACTGGTCCCCTTCATCTCTTGACTGTTTTGTACTCGACAACATCTCGAACAATATAGATAAG